>JAODAL010031892.1:0-47784 GCA_025379985.1 Phyllomedusa bahiana | reverse complement strand
CATTCCCTTCCAACAGTTATCTTCAAAAATTTTACTTTGAACCTTTCGGCTTTTCAGCAATTCTCGAGATTGATTTTGAAACCAGGGGGGGTCTCTCCTTTCACAGCATTTCTCCCCCAGAGGTGTTCTCCTTCACTGAAGATTTGGCACCCAATTTTTGAAAGAAACAGGGAGCAAAGTTGTCTGGATATAACACTCTTACCTCCTGCAGCTTCTCTTTGTCCTCCCCCTACCCCCAAAACCCCCCTTGGTTTATATGCTTTTAACACAAAAGTAACATTAGATTACACTGCCCCCTCCCTCCTCCCCTTCTTACCAACATAACGGGGGTTTATAGGACATGCACACCCCTCCCCCTCCTTCTCCCCCCTTTTTAACAGGCAGGAGACGCATAAACTCTGTTAAAAGGGGGGGATCTTATTTTTAAACACCTGAATTGCCCAATCATACCCCCAGAGCTGGAGATGTTATAAACAAAAACCCTTTGGGTTTCACTATCGTTTTTAAAAACCTAAAGGGGGGAGAAAACACAGAGGCGCAGGCACCCAAATTACAGGCGGGGGGCATGGGGGGGCTTTTCCTTCTGGGGAAAATACCCCCAACGGGCTGAATGAAATGTCACCACCAAATCAAAAGCAGGGGCGGTCGGGGGAAAGGGGATCCGGCCAGGGGGCGTGCCCCGCCCACAGCATCAGAAACAAATCAGATTTACAAAAAAAGCCATATCTCAAACCAAGGAAAAGGGTAATGCAACCAAAATTACAAAAGGGCTTTTTTTTTTTCGTCCCCAAAAACGAGACAATCTTTGTCGAAAAAACCCCTTTAGTCTGAAAAGTGCACATGGGAATAGCCCTTTCAGTAGTATTATTTTGTATTAAAAAGTAAAAGGACTAAATAAGGTTTCCCAAATTTTAATTGTTTGTGTCTATTAAAAAACTTTTCATACTCCAAACAGCATCGAGAAAAGTAGCGCTTTAGAAATAAATGTTTTCCCCCATGATATTTTTCTGTATATAATGTAGGAAAGTGTCTTCAATTTTGTTATATTTTAAAGGTAAAATGTATTTTATAGATCCTTCTTAAACTGAAATGTATTAATGAAAGCCTTTTATTCCTACCTAAAGGGGATCCCCAAATCCCTTGATCACAAAGCAATTTCTGTTAATTTACAAAAAAAAATGCCAAATTAATCTACAGAGTCACAACTTTTATGACTAGGCAGGTGCATAATGTCAGAACTGTGTAGAGACCAATCATTTTGGCCTATTCAGGTTCATTGTAAATTACATCCTATAACTCTGCTTTCCTCCAGTGTCCACATGATGAAGTAAATTGTGAAGTAGTTTACCTATGACAAGTTTCCTGTACAAACCCATCACATATTCTTTGTTTCTTTATGATCCACTTATGAAAGTACAGACATTTTTATTTCCCTGCATAAAGAAACATTTTCTCTCATCTTTAATAACCTCAAACCCACCTGGGGGAATCCATTACTGATTTCTACAGCTTCTATACAGCTTAACTTTTCATGTGTAACTATAACTCATGTTTTACAACACCCATAAAAGTTCATTTCAGCATTTTTTCATTTTCTAGATATTGCTTTGTATTTTCATTATTCATTTCCAGAAAGAATTGTTGCCTCTGTTTATCACATTGTTACAAAACTGAATGCTGTAACTGTCATCTTATTAATAATAAAGCTGAAAATAATATGAGAAGAAAAAAGGGGAAAAGATGAAATGGCTATATAACTATCACATAGCAGAAAAAGAGAAAAAGGAAATTAAGAAGTGCACTTTAGCGTAGACTTTACAGAGAGAAGAGTCACTGTTGTATTTGGAAACTCTGTATTGGTTGTTATGATTTATTTTGCACGCTATTTAAACATAGAAATTATTGTGGGCTTCAAAATGCTAATTTTTGCCACAAGTCAGGATAATAAAGAAGAAAGATATGTAAGGATTCTGTGCCTTTACACAACTCTATACTATTCACTCATAGGTGAGTGCTGCATACTAAAGGTGAGATACGTCATTCTGCCATTTTCCCATTGATCACATGAATACAGGCATTTTTTATTTAAAAAAAAGACAAAACCTACACTCCCGCAGCCTGAGCCCCTTTCCTCTCCTCATCTCCTTCTGTTCATTTTGACTTGCACCCCTCCTCTTGCAAGTTTTCTTCCTGCTATATATCTACTTTACATGAGGATGTATGTTGGACTCATGCCTCTTTGACTTGACGACTGGTGACATAGGAGAAAAGTTATAGATACCACTGACTAACAATTAATTGCAGGTCCTAATGTGGTCATTTGAACACCAGCAAAAATGGCAGAATAGTGTATCTGTCCAACCCAGTGCCTATTTATAAGTCAATATTCTAATGGAACAAAGGAACATAGTAGATAAATCTAGAGAAAGACACAAGTCCTTTGAGTCCAACCTATAACCCTACAGTTTTGATCCAGGGGAAGAGAAAAACTACTATGAGGCAAATTTCTTCACACTCCAAATATGGCAAGAATGCTAAATCTATGATTCAACATCTCATCTCCAGAGTCTATTAACTGTAATCTGTAATAGTTTTCAAGATAGACATCTAAAGGCCTTTCCTGAACTTGTTTAACAATTCCCCCATCACAATCTCGTGTAGCAGCAAGTTCTATAGTCTCATTGCTCTGTCAGTAAAGAATCCATATCGTTGATGATGGTGAAACCCTGTTTCCTCTAGACATAGAAGATAACCCTTTGTCATTGTTAGAGGCCAAGGTATAAAATGATCTGTATATCTGCATATGGTAATTAAATCACATCAAAGCCTTTTTTCCATGCTGAATGACCCCACGTTTGATAACCTGTCTTGGTACCACAATCCACTCATAACCCTAACAAACTTTGTTGCCAACCTGTTATTTAAAGCCACAAAAAATATTTTTTACCCAGGCAACCCCTCAAAATACATAAAAATTCATTTTTTTTCCATGTAATGGCACAATCAATTCCTTCTAAAACCCCATTAACTGCTTCCTACCCCAGAAAAACTATTCACATTCTTATAGACACTGTCACCTTGTGTTGGCCCTTTGAAAAGTAATGAGCAAAGATTTGTGGACGGTGATGTGTAGAAGGTTAATCTGTTATACATTTTTCTCTCCATTGTAGTGACAAAGAAAACCGAAAAACAAGAGTACAGTACTCTTTTACAAATGTATCAGGATATGTTAAAGAGTTTGGTAGAGTGTCACATGCCAGAATTATGGAGTGCATTAAAAGGAACATCGACTTATACAATGAGAACATAGCTTTACCACTTTACAAATCTGTAGTCAGACCACACATAAAATACTGTGTACAGTTTTGGGCTCCACTGTAACAAAAAGATAGAGCAGCTTGAGCAGATTCAAAGACAAAGCCTTTGTGGCAGACTCCTTTCTCTCCCCCCTCCCCCCCCCAAAATAAAAAAAATGTAGTAAAAAATAGGATAGTAAGCTGTGCAATTTTGTCTGGTAAAATGATAGGCACCATGATGAAATCCTGACGGAAACCATTAGAGTCAATGGGGTCCGTCGAGTGGATGTAAAAGATTCAGCACCACCATTATCTTTGGTTTTCTGTTTCATTGATGTAACAGAAAAACGGAAAATATAACACAGATGTGGAAGCAGCCTTTGGGTTATTTACTTTAGAAAAAAGACAGCTGAGGGGTAACAACTATCTATAAATATATCAAGGATCAATATAGAAATTTGTTCTATGATCTAAAGTATTTATGCCCAGAACTGTATCTATAACAAGGCACATTTTCTATAGCTTAGAGGAAAGAACTTTTCTACACTTTACTGTAAGAGCAGTGAGACTATAGAACTCTCTGCCAGAGAAACGTGTCACTATAAACTTGCTTAAATAGTTCTAAAAAGGCCTGGAAGGATTTCTGTATTTTGTAATAATATTACAAGATAGGCTTGCTAAAACTCTGGACAGGTTACCTAATCTATATTTGAAACGCCAGATTTTATCAGGAAGGAATTTTGTTTTTACTAAGATAAGAACAATTCACTTATGCCTTGTGTATTTTTTATTTCCTCTGGATTATTATTTCCTGTAGGATAATAGGCTGAACTACATATATGTAGGAAAGCTTAACTAGACAAATAACATGCTATGATAATGTGGCACAGTGTCATCTTAATTTTTTCCAGTGCCTTTCAATGGCTTTTGTGGTGATCCAAGATCAGATAACACAGTGTAGTAAGATATTACTACCAAACAAACTCTCTATCCCAGAACTGGGTTTACCAAATATTATGGTTTTATATGGAAAACCCAAGACCCAAAAAAGGCCTTTAAGGCTGTTTAAATATAATGCATGTTGGAGCATAATGTAAAAGAGGAGCCAAGTGGGCTGTGACCCGAAAGACCTTTCGAACTGATTGTGTATCTTGCAGTGCCTAGTGGTGATCACCTCACTGAGGAGATAGCACTTCAGTAACTTGACATGGTCCTTGCAGTTGAATTCAAGCAGACATTACTCAGATGAGGCACTATAACCCCTTTGGGTTTTAAAAAGCAACAAAAAAATAAACAGTTGAAAAAACTTGGTATTTTTCCCCTAAGGCCCCATTCATGAACAGCAAAAATTTCAAACTAAATTTTTTTATTGCAGAAAACACAATTTATTCAGTCTCTGTCCACTGAGCAAGGGATCTAACTTACCCACTAACAACACTTACAGGCCCTGGTCCAGAATGTGATAGGTACCTTTCCCAAAAATAAATACTCAACCCCCCGTTTTTACTTTATGTCCCACCCCTTGTACCAGTAAATTTTCCCTTTCCTAATCCCCCCACTGTTTGTGGGAGTCACAACCAATCCCTTTTTGGTTTTCCCCAATTTGGAAATTTAAAGGACCCCACTCCATGACACAAACAGTAGTCTCAAAGTTAATTCCTCTCCTCAGCCACAGTACTTTTTCAGTTTTAGCTGTCCACTGGAAACACCATTGTACCCGCGATGGCTTGTCACACAGGCCAGACTGCTCACTTTTATACTTTGTTTTTCTACATGCTGGATTATTCCTGCTTGGAGACAATAAGAACCCACTTTATGCCATCTTGTTAGCCCGTCCACCAACCAGTGGCACAGTCTCACATAAACCAATATTGGTCTAATAATGGGCTTCCAAAACATATTACCTCATTGCTCCCAGATGGAACTACCTGAATTAGAGTGAAATATGATTACTTATTTACTTAAAATAAAAACGCATCAAATAACACCATAACCAGCATAACTAGCAAGAAAGGCAAATATAACAGCATAAATATAGCTATTCTTATTATGTTTGTGTGGCAATCTTTAAGATGAGAGATATTCAGCTGCAATGCAGTTTTTGCATAGTTCACTGGTTACCCCATGTCATCTTCCTCACTGATGCCTGTGAATTTTATGTACACAGGTAGCAAGATTGTAGTGTCATAGAATTATTGTATCACATTATAATGTTAAGAAGGATATTTAGACAGCACTATTCCCAATGTGATTTAGATATATTACAAATTTCCTATAGTATGTTAGCCCAAAATTGGCTTACTCATTAGGGGTTAACAGAAGATAGGTGGCCATATGCAGTATCAATAGTCACATAATGGCACCTGCAGTAAATCCATTTAGAATACAGAAGCTTGTAAGGCGTAGAAACATACATGTATAATCCTTCTTTTCTGGTAAACAGATTACTTATTTCACTTAAAGAGACTGTGGTCTGAGGGACTGCTCAGCAATATTTAGTATTATTGCTTAATAAATATATGCAATATATGCAATGCACATGTGAATGTTATAAATTTGAACTCATGATAGTTCATTATATGCAGTAGTAACTGTACCTTTAAGGTCCTGGATTTCTGGACTGGCTGTGCTGTCATATCATGTCATGTTAACTGCCAATGTGAATGGTTAATTTCAAAGGGAATGTGTCATCAAAAAATGACTTATTGTTTAACTCACATTTTTATTTTAAAACTTTTTTTAGTAATTTTGGTTATGTTTTTTTTTTAATTTTCCATATCACTTTCAGTATTTTTTTTAATAATTACTAAGTCCTTCAGTTCTCACTTTGGCCACTAAGCCTAATAATCGTCTGACACTTCCTGTTCTGTTTAGAGAGCTTTTCAGCAGTGTGCTCATTATCAGTAAAAGCAGGGTGAAAGTGAAAGGAGACTCCACTGTGTACAGATAACACAGAATCCACCAGTCACAAGAGGAGATGTCAAAGCCACCCCCCCCCCCCTTTCAGAGTGGAAAACTCTCTATGACTCTATGGACAGAAACTGTCTTAAGAATCCAATGTACATGAAGCTGCTGTAAAGTATCTCTCGAACTGCTGTTAAAACAGTGCAAGCAAGAATGTCTTCCCCACAATTATATATAGACGGCTGAATTGAGAAATCTACAATCAGGAAATAAAAACGACTGAGAGGAAAAGAATATGGAATCAGGGTCTTGATTTAATAAGTAAAAAAAAAAAATTGGCGACAGATTCCCTTCAAGGCTCTCAGCTAGTAGAAGGTTGGTAGTGTGCCATTGTACACCCAGAAGGAGCTTGACACTGATAAGGGCATGTATTGTGACACTGTTGTGCTACACCACAAGGCTAATAATAGAAGCAGAGAGATGTGATTAATAAGGTGTACATTTGTACAGAGAGTTTGCTTATGGTAAGAAGTAAACACGCTATTGGCCTCTAATAACTCTTGAGCTAATGGTTTGTTTACAGAGCCGTTCCTTGTGACGGGTGGGGTAAGTAGTCGCCCGGGGCACCTCTCAAGCCAAGAGTTGAGGGAGGGGCAGCCCGTTTATGCCGACTGCCCTTTGACTTTATTAATCTGGGTGGTCCAGATTCACTCTGCATGGTTGTTCTGCATGAAAACAGGATAAACCGACTGGTATTTGTCCTTTGCCTTGGGATGAGCCCTAAGCGTTGATCCCCACAGCACCAGCTGGCCCCCCTTCCTCTCCAGCCCAGCTCCACCCCCCAAGCTCGCTGATTGGCTGTCCAGCTCCTGCTTACTCACTGCTCTACCAACACAGGCTAAACCTGCCTGCCACTAACGTTGAACCGTTAACCCTTACTGAACTATTTAACCCTTAACTCTTAACCTCCTCCCTTGCCATGACCAGGGTGCCTCTCCCATTGCAACCTACTGTGTCACCAACTCTAACACAAGTGTAACTCCAACCCCTTATACCTGTTTACCCTGGAAAGGGTTTGTAGTGGGTCACCTAGCATATTCTTGGAAGATCCATTAGGTGAGAGTTGTCATCCGAACAATGCCAAACTAGTCCTGGAGTGTGTCAAGGAGAGTTGAGGTTTTTGTTATCACTTTGGATACTGAGTTGAGCTAAAGAAGACATGAAATAGAGCAGTTTGCAGAGCTCAGTGTAGGCTGTTGCTGAAGTGTGGAATAGCAAACTAGGGCCGAAAGGTCCCTCTGCCCTATATCACTAGATCCCTACTACAAGCGACCTCCACTTTGGGATCTCTGTTACAGATTTTGTATTCAAGTTATACCATTATTTCACACACAGTTTTGTGCCCACCTGTGCAACAACTTGAGTGTTAATTGCTGGCCAATCCAACCTAATGCCCAATCAGGCGGAGTTCTCACTTATATTCTTTAAGCTCTGTTACAGTATTTTATTTTAAAATATCCAACTTACTAATTTGATCCATGCACAAGAATAAGAAATACACACGCCCAGGTATGAGTGTGTGTCTTATCGTCTCATAATAATTTCATATCATTTTGTAGCTGAAACGTTTCTGAACCTTCCAGTTTCAATGAAATCCATACAGTATACAGCACTGGTAAGAATACATAAAGATGAAGGGGGACATGTATGATCGGAGCTTTCACACATTTTCAGGCGTATAATGCGCCTCACTGTGCACCGAATGCGCTGTTAGGTGCAGGGCTCGCCACTTTCTAATGCACCTAACATGAAGGGGCGTTCTGTGGGCATTCTGGGTGGGACGCACCACATTCGAAAAATCCAACGCATGTATGAATGCGAGTCGGCAAAGTAAGGCGCATTACAGCTCCGACAGGCAGACCTATTTTAATGTGGTCTGTCTGCCGGAGGCGTCGAAGTTTCCCCGCATTTATGAGCGCACTTTGGCACCGACATACATGAGGCACAGTTTTCACGGTAAAAAACATGAAAACAGGCGCTTCGATGCGCTGATCTTCATACATGTCCCCCGTAGTGTGAGCTTTGTCGGTATGAAAAAACATAACATTTTTTTCAAGGCAAAAAAATCTGTTGTGATAACATAATGAAATAGTTTCCATTTAAAGTTGTCCCTAATAAATGAGCAGCTATTCACCATTGGATCCTTTATTTTATAAAATAAAATTATGTTTCGAATGCTGTCCAACGGCTTTCAGTTATCTTTGCTTTGAACACTATAGATAAGCAAGGTGCTGTGCACAAGTCTTTACTATGGCTTTATTTTATGCAGTGCTGTAAAAGGCAGTCATGGGGCCTTCGCTGCACCTTCATGTGCTGAAGATTTCTTTTTTTCTTTTCTCTTATGCCATGCTCTGTTGGATACATAAGGAAAATAGCTCCATACAGAAAATACTTGAAGCATTTTAAGGTAGCCCACAACGTTTTACATGGTACTATACTTCTAAAACTTATCAGTGATATGGGATTGCCAATAAGCAATTCTCCAGAGTGGATTTGATAAAAAAGCAATTCCCCAAACAACACAAAACTGCTGTCTGCAACCCTCTGGGAGGCAGAGTCCAAGGGTATGTTCACATGACATAATTTTAAAGTGTAAATTTACACTTCAAAATGAGCTTCAAAATACACCTGATTATATTTTTTTAAAAGTGTGGAGCATAATTCGAGGTATTTATGGGACAAAAATATGCTCCATCATTGTTTCTATGGTGATTTCACCCATTTAAAAGCCCCAAGAATTGACAATGCAATTAAATTTATGGGAGTGAAAATATTCCTAAATATGTGTTGCACATAGGCTTGTAAAATATGTGTTGTATGAATGATGGCATGTATTTTACATTGGAATAATTGAGAGCTGCATAGAACATTGTTTGAAGCTTATTTTGGGGTGTATTTCAGCGCAAAACATGGCTCAAAATAAGATTAAAATTCTGTTGTGTATAGATTCCGTAAGGCTTCCTTTTTCACCAAAGCCCACCACTAAGCAGGATGGACTTGGCTGCTGGAGACCAAGGTTGCCTCACCAGAGAGGTGTAGGAAGACAAATGTGAATGGGAAAGACAGACAGAAAATACTGAGTATAGAGGAAACAGGACAAAACACAGGACAAACAAGAGTAGTCAGTTAAGCACGTCAAATAGCAGGAGAGCTTGTAGTACCAAATCGGGGAGCAGAAGAATCACAGAGAACCAAGCCAGAGTCAATAAAACAGAAAACACTTCTCAAACCACAGGCAACAACCCAGAAAAGAGGTACGGAAACCTGATTGGCTCTGTTCCAATTCAGGTTGAGGCTAGGTCAGAAGACATGAAAACCTTAAAGAGGCGCATTGCAAAGTGCCGCTTGCGCTATGTAATGCACACAGGAGGGGCGTGCGGGAGATTTCTGGCGCAGCCCCGGTTTATACATATAACCCTAAATGTCTTTGAAACAGATGCTGCTTCTTGTCTTGCTTACATCTTCAGCCATAAACCTTAGACTCCTTCATTTCTTTTTAAGCAAAATTGAATTGCAAAGTAAGGAAACTGGCACCCAAAGATAACATCGGGCACGGTGGCCAATTAAAAGGTTAATTGCCCTGCTTATCATTGCTTGGAGTTTGAGAAACCTTCCTTATTGGGCTCCGTTTTGTATCTGATCCTGATTCTATTGTTGATTCTGTTCCTGCCCCTGGTCTTGTTTTGTCCTATTGGTATCTGTTGTTCTAATCTTGGTTCTGCTCTTTGCTACATTATTAACTATCCTCAAGTCTCCTTCTTAGCTTTCCATTCTGATCGCTGTCCTAGTTATGAATCTTTGCTACATTTCTGGCTATGATTCTGCTACATTAACCCATAACTATGCTGGGGACCATGATCTGGATGTCATCCTGCAGCAAAGTCCATATCCCTTTACATGGGTTGAGGGTAAAAAAAAACAGAGGATTCCTTAGACTTGTCTAGTCAGCAAGAAACATATTAGAGAATGCATATTTTGGTACATATGAAACATCTTGCATTCTCCAAAGTAAAACATATCCATATAAAAAACACGATTTTAATAAAACGCTGTAGATTAATTAACATTGGGTGACCTTGTCTTACACTAATGACTGAGGCGAAGGAAAAAAATTTATTTTAACATACTTTGTCTCGTTGGCTACAGGAGGAGTATTAATCATAAATGAGCTAAAAAAGAGATGAAAGTTTTGTTACTCAAAGAATGCAAAACATTTACTATAATTTCCATGTATTTTGACTGAGAAAGTTAATCACTGCCAAAACTTGCTCATAGCCACTTAATAGATTAGTCCCTTTAGTCATACCAGTAGAAAAACAATTGTTTCATCATTGAGAGGAACATTCATGAGGTCATGCTGGTCATGTTAAGAAGCTGAAAACTGAAATTGATGTTAAATGGCACAAATTAATTGCAATAATTTTTTCAAACTGACTTCTAAAGAATTATGAAACAAGACTGTCTAAAATGAAATGCATATTCCTCTTACAGAGTTGCAGTACAGATGTAACTAAGCAAACTGCTGCATAAGTAGGAAAAAAAAGCTTTTAAGTTTAGCAATCCCTTTGGATTTTACCATGGTAATATTCCATTTTGAAACACTTTTATGTAGAGGCTTATATTTGTGTAAAGAGAAAAAGATCCTTCTGGGTGTTACAATAAAAAGTATTTTATATAAATTTTCTAACTTAAATAACTCCCACAATAAAGCTTTCAATCAGTGGGAAGCATAAATTGATAAATGTGTGAGGTAGATATATATTTTCATGATATATTTTCATTAAGCTACAATTTTATCATAAGAGTGAGAACAGAAATAGATTTCACTCAATATGTGCCTAGGGCAGATTACCTTAATGAACTACAGTATTTTATTGTTTCTGTCATCTGTTTAGAGTATATTGTTCAAGAGTACTGCAACTTGTACAAATTTGAGTCAAATCCATCAGGTGCCAAATATGGTGTTATATCAATCCATCCACAGTAACATCTCTTCAAGGTCTGCTTGAAACACAATTTTTTTCCAGCTTGTAATACACACTGATTTTTTTTAAACTGTTTTACCAAAAATGTCTTGTTCAGACATTTTTACCATACTTAAAGAATGGTACAGTAATAAAACAAACCCATGGACCAAACAAAAGGCAAAAAAGGGAGAAAGAACGCCATAAAAAAGCACTGTCTGGTGTATTTTGTATTTGCTTTTAACTTAAAGCTAACATCTGGTCACTGCCATTTCAGAAAAAAAAGCAATGAAAAATTTTTTCACAATAAAAACAGTATGTATGTAATCACCCTTAGATTAGCCAAAACTGGGAATAAGTCATGAAAAGGCTTGGATCTCTTTTGTGTTTTGGACCCATTACTGGTTTTTGCTTACAAACAGTGCTGCAAAATAAGCATCAAAAAAACACTGCGTGAACCCAGTCTTTGAAAGTGTTTAATTTGTAGATTTATCAAAATACTGAATGCCCCCTTAAACCAGTGCCATTGAATTAAAGGAGTGTTCCCACAAAAGAACATCCAGTAACCAGTCAACTCATAGCTAGCGATGAGCCAATTGTGTAAGAGAATAAGGTGAACGGCGCTTGTGGCCCTATTCATACTTATGGTAGTTGTAAGAATAGTCCAAGCACACTCTCTCGGCTGTATTTGAAACTTCCTTTGAAGTGAATAGGGAGAATGACTGAATGTGCCACCCTCCTCATTATGTAAAATGATCGAGCTAGGAGCCAACCTGTTACCAGATGTTCTTTTGTGGGAACATCCCCTTTGTCCTTTACCTGCTAAAGAAAAGAACACTTTTTATATCCCCTAGAAAAGTCAAGAACATTCTCAGAGAGGTAGGTGTATTGTTGTCTACAATCAAGAATTGTCTTCATGAATGTGAATACATAGGATTTATCTAAACTGCTGGTGAGAGAATAAAAAGTCTACACACAACTTTTCCTAGAAAACATGTAAAAATGCTGTTAAGCTCTAGAAAATAATTTTTGGACAGATGAAACCAAGATCTAATTCTTCTAGAATAATGGAAAGAAAACACAAGGAAACAAGTTGGAAAGGAAGGGTTCCTGATCCAAAGCATATCATTCTTAAATGTCAGATAGGGTGAGGGCAGGTTGATAACATGACTGTCAATAGGAAAAGGTCATTGGTGTTTATTGATGAAGGGATGTTATTAATGACATACCTTCTGCACAGATTCAGTCACGAGCTGCAAAAATGATAGGATGGTTCTTCACAGTTAGGATAGGTCTACATGTCGTTGGACAAAAACTCACTGAAAACCAAATCCTAAAAATTAGTTTTTTGTCTACTGCCTATCAAAAGCTGCTGAAAAACGTCATGTTTTTCGTGTTTTGTGGTGCGTTGTTTTGCGCATTTTTTGCACATTTTTGGGTGCTTTTTTTGCAGCATTATAGTATATAAACACACCAAAAAAATTCCAGCACTTTACATAGACTCCAACAGTAAATTTTTTGCCCTGCTCAGTCATTTTTTGAAACATTTTTCAAAAAACGACCAGCAGCAAAAACAAGCAGAAAAAAAAACGTTTTGTGGAAACTACAGAATTATTTTACCACTAAAGTCAATGGGACCTCTTTTTTAGCGTTTTTAGCAAATGAAATACATAGAAAATATTGCTGTTTTTGTGTGCTGTGTAGCCATAGCCTAGGGAAGAATAATAACCAAAAAATACAACAAAAACAATCCAAGAGCTTCTTAAGGAAAATAAATGTAATGTTCTTCGATGAGTCAGTTACCTAACCTCTAGCAAAACTGAAAATATTAAGATCCACAAACAGGTAGCAAAGAGATGTATCTGCAACACAGGTCTGACAAATCATCTCAATGAAGAAAACTTTTGGTATGGTCCATGGATTCCAGACTAGCAGACGTTGATTGCTGATATGTACATTGAGGTTTTACAAACTAATCCTTAGGTTTTAACATTTTGTAAGCCCAAATACTTTTAAGACTTTTTAAGAGTGACTATGTAAAGCGTTGTTGTAAGTTCACTAACTCCTCAAGCACTTATTTACAAATCACTGTGTTAGGCGGTGTTCGGAGGTACCTCTCCGCACAAATCATGAAACATATAAGCAAACCACCTTTCGATTCATGGAACGTCCTTTTACATATTTCGACTAATTCTCCTATTACTTATATTTAGAGATGGGCGGATCGATTCTAACGAAGTGGACTTCGTTTAGAATTTCAGGAAAACTTCGATTCTGCACGAAATAGAAGTTTGGGGTAATTCGCGGGAACAAAGTGTGTTTTGTATTGCTAAAATGGCCACAAGCACATGGCGTGACATGGGGAACTCTGGGAGGAAGAAAGGAAGACCCAAAATAACATGTGCAGACATCAAGCCAATCAGAGACCGGTGGGCTTCTGTGACGTCACAGTACTATAAGTACGGACGCCATGCTCGCTCCTCACACTGCTCTCATTGTGCCGTGACGTAAGCGTCCGTGTTCAGCAGCAGAGATCTCACAAAAAGGAAATTGCTTTTTACAGCGATTTGGGTGGGGTGTCACTGCTGTTATCAGAGACTGCTCCTCTTCCGTTATCATTTTGATTCAGTTTGTGGGGTATTGTAATTAAAGTCCAGGGTGGGTCCCAATTCTGCCCCATATACATTTTTTAAATTTCCATCTGGTCATTTTTGGAGCGCATTGAATATCCAAGGATTAATTAAGCCTGTTAGTGTTTTACACGACTAAATTTTTCTGGTCGTTTGTGGAGCCATTTTTTTATCCAAGGTTAATTTAAGCTTAAAGTGCTTTTATTTTTTTTATACACAGTGTTTTTCTATACCACATACGACTAATTTTTTTCTGGTCATTTCAGGAGCGCATTTTATATCCAAGGGTTATGTCAAGGCTGGGCGGCTCTTGGCTTGCAGGGAGCAATGTTCTGCTGCAGCTGATCAGCGACCCCCACCCTGATACACATTCTGCTGGCAGCTCTGTGAGTGACAGAAGTCCAGCCACTCCGGACAGGGGGGCGTGTCACACCAGCCAATGGGAGGACCCGGAGGCTGCTCCAATCAGCTACAGGCGCGGTATCCGTGAATCCCATTTCAACTCCCTGCTAGCTGAGTACTGCCCCTGTGATATTTCCTGGCTGCCTTTTGTTCTCTTGTGCTATAGCTTATTGTTTACTCATCCGTGTACCTGACCTCGGCTTGTTTCCTGACCCTGTCTTGCTCTTCGTTTTTGTACCTCGCACCCATTCGAGTTTTGACCTCGGCTTGTTTATGTTTATCCCTCTGATTCTGATTTGTGGCTTGGCGTTCCTGATTTGGTTTTGCCCCGGACTGACTGACTATTCTATCTCCTGATGGCCCTAGCACTCTAGTAGCGCAGGGACTGTCGCCCAGTTGCCTTGCTGCCGGACAACTAAGGGGGGGCTTTTGGGGGCCCTAGAAAACCTTGGACACAGACCCAAAAACGGCTTTAAACCTGGCAGCAGGGGCCCCAAAATAGCAGGGAAGGACGGCGGAATACCCCGGCATCACCCGAGATTGACCAGTAGCTCGTACAGAGTGACGGGTGCGGAGTGTGAGGAGACTTGAAGCTGCGGCCTGTGGCATCAGGGAGAGAGGCATTAGGCGACTTCCGGGAGGACACACGCGGCTGAGAGAAAAGCCCGCGAACTGGCGGGTGGCAACAGCGGGGAGCAGGCAAAGGAGAACCTCCGGGCCAGCTTTAAGTTTTAGCCGCGGGTTCACCCACGGCGGGAGAGATCGGCGATCAGCAGTTGGCAGGACAGGTACCTGGCGCTGGGGGGGTGGCCATTTTGGGGCCGATTTCTCCCAGTAACTGCACTCGGCGGCCCGGTGTGGGAACGTCCTATCCTACCTCACCCTTTGCAGAGACCGGGAGGCAGATATATCCCTAGAACCTTCTCTGGCTGAGTGGAGATCCCTGTTCTGGACTCTGAGACAGAATAACACAGCCCCTTTTGCAGAAAGGCTTAGAACAGGGTAGCTGCCTGTGTATCAGAGATACTGTTTCCCTACGACTCTTTGCTAATACTTGCCACCTAGCAGTTTTGGGCCCCCCTGGTTGAGGTGCAGCCTTCCTCTCCCTGCTTTTCCCTTTCTGCAATATAGCAACATTGCCTTTCCCAAACACAAAAAACTGGGGTACACTGCGAAACTGACAGCAGTCTCCCGCCACTCCGGAGGTGGGAATCCCTCCCGGGGCAGATTCTTGAATCCTTTTTCAAGAGATATTTCCGTCCTAATTTCATTTGCCGACTTTTGCCAGGTTTCATTGTTATACAATTATCTTAATGCTCTTTCTTTTGGGGCCCTAGGAAAGGAGAGTCCCCCCCCCCCTTTTCCCCTCCCTTTCTATTTCCCTCCCCCCCTCCCTCTTCCTTTCCCCCCCCTTTTTTTTTTTCCTCTTTCCCCCCCTTCCCCCCCCTTCCCCCTTCCCACTTCATTCCATTTCTCCCTTTCTCTATATAGCTTTCAAAAAGGGCCGAGTTTTGGGGGTTGCCCCATTGGGGGTTTATCTGACAACTTTCCCCCCCAGTTGGCCTATAATATAGGTTCTCCCCCTGTGGAGGTTAGCTGCACCACTTTTGAGCTCAAACCTCCCCGGGGTGTGAGCATTTCTGGTGTTTTCAATATGATCCCCTGTCCTCATATCACTTTTCAAATTTCATAATATGCTTTATGTCTGTTTCTTAAGTTTTTAATTTTTTTGTTTTCCCCACCCCTATGTGTCTGTTGGAACCACTTTTCCCCCAAAACAGGGGCCCCAGAGTCTTAATCGGGGGCCTTAACTTATTTCCCTCAGGCAAGTTTATATCACTTAAGGGAAAGGGGCCCTTTAAACCCGATGTCAAAGGTCTCTTTACACGATTAAAATTTTTTAAAAGAGATTTTTGAATTCATACAAGAGTTTTTTGACGGGAGAAGTTTCCTTTTTTTGTCAGGGGACTCTTCCCACAGCCTATGTTGCTTCGCAATCACAAAAGAAGGCGGGGGGTACTTCTTGCTCTCCGAACGTGTTTCCCAACGTTACTCTGGAGCTCAGGGTAGATATGTAATCCTTCGGGGGTCTTTTTGGGGGTTTCCCCAAATTGTGTGTGTAACTTATATGCGCCTAATATTCTAAAATTTAGGTTTCTAAAGGGTGTTATCTAGGTATCCCCGGTTATTTTCCCGGCTTTGGGGCTAGTGGAGGGCTTTAAGCTCTTTTTAAGATTCCATGGACAGGTTGCAAGTCAAGGACACACCACTGTCACGGACACAGCGGGGGCTCTCTAGGGAATTTCATAAGTTAACTGATTCCCATGCGTTGTTCGATCTCTGGTGGGTGCATCATCCCACAGGTAGAGCATTTTCATTTTATTCCCCGTCTCATGGGTCGCATACCCGTATAGACTATTTTTTTGGGAACGTTTTGGCTTTGAGAAAAGCAGTCGAATCAGATGTGGGTGCTATTACGTGGTCAGACCACGCTCCGGTGACCATTACCTTGAGTCCCGGGCTGGCAGGCAGTAGAAAATGCCATTGGCGTTGAATGAAAGCCTACTCAAAAAGCTGGATCTACGAGAGGAGGTGAGATCTTGTCTCACGGAGTATTTTGTGGCTAATGAAGGCTTTGTGTCATCTGTAGCTACACTATGGGAGGCACACAGGGCGGTATTTAGGGGATGCTGTATAGCCCTGGGTTCCCGTATTAAAAGGGATAATGGAGTGCAAATGGAAATACTTATGCAACAGTTGAAGGGTTTAGAAACTAGACTACACAATAGGCCCTCCAGACCGCTCCTCCGCCGCATAGTGGCTGTGAGACATCAGCTGAAAATGTTGGCGTTGGATAGGACGGAGAAGCTGTTGATGTACCCCAAACAAAAATGTTATGATAGGGGGAATAAACCCCATACTTTATTAGCTAGACAATTAAGAAACAAATCAGCGGGGGGAGCCCCTCAAGCTATAAAGGACCACTTGGGTACATAAGTATATGACCCAGATGCAATGTTCCATATCTTTAGAAATTACTTTTCAGCTCTTTATTCTCTACCTGACACGTTGCCGTCGAACGCAATCCACAGAAATGATTTGATTGAGGGCTTTCTGAGTAAATGCAATCTTCCTAAGCTCCCTCCAGAGGCGTTGACAGAGCCTAATGCCCCGATACTGCCAGAGGAAATTGAGGGGATTTTTAAAAACATGCCTAACGGCAAAGCTCCCGGTCCTGATGGGCTGACATATTTATATTATCAAACATATTTTCCCCAACTATCAGAGTATATGACGGCTTTATATAATTCGTTTCTACAAGGATACCCAATACCGACTACTATGTACCACTCATATCACTCTCATCCCCAGACCGGATAGATACCAGACGGACCCGGCAAACTATAGGCCTTTAGGCCTATAGCCCTGCTAAATTCTCCTGGCAGATCGACTGGCCCCCTGGCTCCCCACGCTGATTCATAGAGATCAAGTGGGCTTTGTGGTAGGCAGGCAGGGTGCTGACAATACCCGGAGGGCCTTGGACCTGATAGAGATTGTCAATAAATGGGATCAATCGGCTCTTTTTTTGAGCTTAGACGCAGAAAAAGCATTCGATCGCTTAAATTGTTCCTTTTTATTCACAACATTTAAAGCGTATGGCTTGCAGGGTCCATATCTGGAAGCAATACAAAGTTTGTACGAACGTCCAATGGCCACAATTCGATTGCCTCACAGTATGTCAACACCCTTTCCGATTATGAATGGGACTAGGCAGGGCTATCCGCTTTCCCCGCTCTTGTTTGTAATGTCCATTGAACCTCTGGCAGCAGCAATTCGCATGAACCCGGATATCAAATGGGTTGTAGTACACAATAGAGAATTCAAACTTTCATTGTTTGCTGATGACATCCTTCTGTCCCTGACCTTCCTACATATGACATTGCCTAACCTTCATTCCCTGTTAAGGGACTTTGGAAGGTTGTCTGGGTACAAGGTGAACACAAAAAAAAAACAGGAGCCCTGCCTATTAACATACCGGATTCCCAAATGGTCTCCCTACGGGCCAACTTTTCTTATAATTGGAAAACAGAGGCGATAAAATACCTAGGGGTCCATTTGACGGATTCGTATACTACAGTATATAGACAAAATTATCCTAAACTATTTGCGGAAATTAAGAAATTACTGGACAAATGGCATCGTTTACCTCTTTCTTGGTTTGGGAGGATTGCATCTATAAAGATGACGATCCTTCCCAAATTGCTTTATTTTTTTTTAATCTCTTCCCGTTCAGGTTCCTATGCGGGAGCTCAGGGCTATGCAAGCGGCTATCATACAGTTTATCTTGGCGTGAAAAAGGCACAGGGTCCCGAAGAGTGTCCTACTGGCACCGAGGTCGGCGGGAGAGTTAGGGGTCCCAGATATAATTAAATATTTATGGGTGGCTCAATTACGGAGAATCTTGAAGGATGGTCATCCTTGTTTGCTTATACGGTCTGGGTAGAGATTGAGAAACTTTGGTTGGCTCCTGTGCACCCTAACTCACTGATATGGAACACTTCTGAGGTGCCCCTGGACAAAAGTTTCTGGTCCATGACCTTTTGGGAACATTTGGCGAATCGCCCAAGCGCTTCCTATTATGCTCTAAACTTCGTATGACACTTTTTGTTCCATCCTCTTTTGGGGGATATTTTTTTTAGCTGTGAGCTTCAAGCCTTGGTTTAACAAACGCCATTATAGTTTGCGGACATGAGATTTTAGAACAGGAAACAATTCTTTGGGATACCAGTCGCCTTTGGTTTGTCAGCCCAAAGGTTCTACTCATATCTTCAAATTGGTCCTTTTTTGGCAGTGCTCCAGAGATGGGGGTTTCATCCCAACAGCTTTGAGCAGTTAAAATGTAAAGAAGGCAAGTCCCCCCCCCCCCCCCCGGGGGGGTTCTTCAACCAAAGGGGGGGGGGGGTTTAAAATTTTCCCGAACTAAAATATGATAAGGGGAAGGCTTGTGGGAATGGAATCTTTTGTTGGAGTGGAAGACCTCGGGAGGAAGCACCCAAAACATCTATTTGTGCCTATAAAAAGAAAACCCGTACAAGACAATGTACTTTGGGAACTAAACCCAACGTTTATCATAAATTCAATCCTGCAGTATCTGATCATTGTTTCGAAAAGGGGCGCACATTTTTACATATTTATTGGGACTGTGGCATATTCAGCCGTTTTGGAGAAAGGTGTGAATCTCTTACGTGAGGTGATGGCTACAATCTTCCTTAGACCCAAGTTTTTTTTGTTAAAAATTTTTACCTCAATCTGTAGGAAAGGCTGAATTCACTGGCGTTACTATCTTAAGGGAGCCAATCCCGATTTTTGGGGCCCGGAAATCCCCCCCCCCCTCTTAAAAGATGTCTTTTTCCCTGGATACAAGATTGGCAAATGGAATATTTAAGCTTCCTAAAAATCAGGGGGATAATATTTTAAAAACTGGGGCCCCCTGGAACCTCTCTATCCAATCCCGGGATTGCCTAATTTGGGGGTTTTTCACGATGATAAGGAATGGTTTTTCCCCCCCCTTGTTTGGGCTTTTGTGTCTTTCCTAATGTTCCTGTGATGTCCCCTTTTATTGTTTAGGTTTTAGGGTTATTTGTTATTTTGTGTTTTTAAACTAAAGTCGCGGGGTAGCTTTCTAGTATCACTTATAATGGGATTCAGCGTTATATTTTTAACAAATTTTAAATACTTCATGTTTACCGACAAAAAGTCACTGCCGGATTTTATATTGAGTTAGACTTAAGGCTGGTGGGGGTCGTAAAGAAAAAGGGGTTGGGGGCAACTGTTTTGCTTACAAGTTACCATGAAGATATTTTCTTTTTTTTTCTATATTTGAATGTTGTTTTGTGTAAATACGAAAAAAGTTCAGGTACCCTTGTTGACTTTGTATTTCAAAAAATCAGTTATACAAAAAAAAAAAAAAACAGGCGGGGCAGTGGGGGGTTCCAGCAGGGCTCACTGTACCTCCCTTGATGTGACAGGTTGATTTAGAGTGTTTGGGCTTTATATTCAGTAAAATAGTTTTTAAACGCCACATACGAGTCAATTTTTACTGGTGATTTCGGAGGAAATTTTTTACAAGGGTTAATTAAGCGTTTTTGTGCTTTGAGTAATAAAAAAATGGTTTTTTAAAACGTTTTACATACGAGTACTTTTTTCCCTGGGATTCTGGAGCGAAATTTAAATATTCAGGGGTTAATTAACGTTTTTGTGTTTTTTTTTTTTTTTTATATTCAGAAAATACATGGTGTTTTTATCCCACATACAAGTAAATTTTTCCGGTATTTCTGGAGCGCAATTTATATTCAAGGGTTAATTAAGTGGATTGTGCATTTGTATTTCAGTGAAATACCGGTGTTTTTTATCCACTACGAGTACATTTTTCCTGGTCTTTTGGAGCGCAATTTTATTTTCAAGGGTTTAAAATTAAGCGTGTTTGTTTTTTTATATTAAATAAAAAATGGTGTTTTTTAAACGCCACATACGAGTCATTTTTCCTGGTCATTTTGGAGGGAAAATTTTATATTCAAGGGTACCCAACCCTTTGTGGGTTTTTGGGAGTCAAAAAAGGGGTTTTTTATCTATACAGATTGTTCATTAAACAGAGTTTTAAAATTTTTGAACAAACAGTATGTCAGCAGAGAGGTGGCAGCTCTTCACATGCGAGGGTAGTGGCATAAACTTCCTGGAGCGGGCACAGGCCCCCAAAAGGGGGGACTCGGTGAGGCCCCGAAATGCCGCTATCTTAGGGGGTGGTTGACCACCAACCCGGGTTCTTGATGGTTTGCTAGGCATCAACCTCATCCAGAGCATCTGATACCCCAGCCAAAAGTCATTGGGGAAAGTCAGACACAACCCTTAGTTTTGGGTGGCCCGGGAACAGCTCAGCGGGTTCACCTTTCCCCAAACCCCCCTCTGTCCCCGTTTTATCCCTCCCAGAGAACTGTGGGATCTGGGCTCACGCCACTATACGCGAGGGTGAACAATTTGAAGCAGTCAGCAGCTACTTTGGCAGCGAAAAAGTGGGGCCCAAAATCCCCTCTTTTTGCAGTAGGCGGGAAAGTGTGGATATGGGGGTGGCATGGGGGGTCATGTTGTAGGGGGGCAGCCTCTGCATACCCAAAAGTTTTAGGAGGACAGCAGTGAAGATCCAACAATAACGATGATGAAAGTAGCCGTCGCACTTTGGGGCCGGGTGAAGCAAGGGCTTCATCTCGGGAGAAGACGGCGTCCTTGTGCGTCAGGGAGCGGCGCAGCCCGCAAGTTGGAGTGTGGCCCTGATTTAGCAGGCGCACATGCAAGTCGGGAGCCAAACGGGATAGACGACCCTCTTCGCAGGTCCAAGAAAGTAGTTACACAGGTGCTCACTAAGGCAGCGGTGGCAGTAGTCAGCGGTGTGGCAGTTTTTTGCTAAGACACCGGAGGAGCCGAACATGGGTATATGTAGCATGGGCAGAACATGGGCAGAAAGTGAAGCGTGGCCAGGGAGCTAACATTGGCACCACAGCCCTGCGTCAACACATGCAGCGTCACCATCCGGTGGGCTGGGAAAAACGTGGCTCAGATGTGGTCCATCCTGCCACCGAAGCAACAGCAGCAGCAGCGCCCAGTGGCACGCATGCCATTGCAGCCAGTCAAGGCTCCGCCACCTCTGCAGAAGGGAGCTGTTTTTGTTTGCCATCATCTTCCTGTCCAGATGCTCCTGCTCCTTGCTACTCATGGCGCCAGCAGTTGTTCAACAAGGCGATTGCAAAGAGACAACTATGCGTCCAACCATCCTAAGGTGCAGAAGCTGACCATGCTCCTGTCCAAGTTGTTGGTACTGCAGTCCCTCCCTTTCAAAATGGTGGACTCTGCACCTTTCAGAGAACTAATGGCTTGTACCGAGTTGAGGTGGAGAGTTCAAAGCCGTAATTTCTTTTCCAAAAAGGCAGTACCAGCCCTTCACAAATATGTTGAACACAAGGTGGGCCAGTCCTTGAGCCTATCGGTTTCTTCCAAGGTGCACGGCAGCGCAGACGTGTGGAGCTGTAACTACGGGCAGGGCCAGTACATGTCCTTTACGGCCCACTGGGGAAGGTGCTTCCTGCCTAGCCACACAACCAAATTGGAAGGAGACCCGCTTTCTCCTCCACATTGTCAAACTGCGGCTACTGCGCCAATGTCCGCCTCCTCTTCCTCCCCCACCACCACCTCAGCCTCCACAAGTACTGCTCCATCATACCACATGTGTAGGGCACAGCGGTGTCACGTAGTTCTATACCTGGCTTGCCTCGGCAAACGAAGTCACACAAGGGAGGAACTGCTCCGCGTCATGCAGCAAGAAATCAATGTGTGTCTTTCTCCGCGCCAACTGCAAATCGGAACCATGTTAACGGACAATGGGAGGAACATGGTGGTCCGCGCTGCACCGAGGAGGGATGGTCCATGCGCCCTGCATGGCGCACGTGTTCAACCTGGTTGTGAAAAGGTTCCTGAAGTCTCCCACCGATCTGCAGAACATTCTGAAAATGGCCAGGAAACTGTGCATGCTCTTCATCCATTTATAGAAAGCCAGGCACACCCTCCTCGAGTTGCAGCGGCAGAACGGGCTCCCCCAAACACACGCTGATATGCGATGTTTCCACCCGTTGGAATTCCAGCCTGCACATGTTGGACCGACTGTATGAACAGAGAAAGGCCATTAACGATTTTTTGATGATCCAGGTGGACAGGGATACTCCCCTGTGTAACTTTGATGTCAGCCAGTGGCAGCTTATGCGTGCCACCTGCCATTTGCTGAGGCCATTCAAGGAGGCGACGTTATTTTTCAGTCGCCAGGATTACGGGATGAATAATATCATTCCACTGCTTCATGTCCTGGAAGAGATGCTTAAAAATCTGTCTGGGAAGGTGACTGGAGACGTGGCGACTACATCTCGCGGCCACTTGAGTCCGGTGGGGACTGAACTGGAGGAGGACGAGGAGGACATTGGAGCACAAGCATTTTCTGGTGAAATGAGTGGTTTTTCTACCCAGGTGACAGGAGAGGAGGAGCAGGATCAGCTGGAGGAGGAAGATGGAGATGAGGAAGACGAGGCAGATGACCCCCAAGTACCGTGGCAGTATACAGTGGAGATGGAGGTTGGGAGTCCCTCAGATCACTTGCGCACATGGCCCGCAGCATCTGATTTGCCTGGCTAATGACAGCCGAATAGTCACCATCCGGCAGGGGGGAAGACATTCCTGGCTCTCCCACCCTTTTGGACCCTCACTAGGGGTTTCCAAAATTTGGTAGCCATTTTTCCCAGCTGCTGAGAGGGAGGACAAACTCAAATACTATAGAGAAATCCTCCGTAGTCAATTGGCCGCTGCCTATGTGCAGCATGGTCCATCCTCTGACAGGTCTTACCGGGGGGTTCCTCAGCGCTCACGCACCACTGCCACGGCTGTTGTGGGAAGGTGGGGGCAGGAGCAATACCAGCTCCATCAGCAGCAACCTAAGTCTGGAGTCACTGATGAGCAGCTTCCTTCACCCGCCTAGTTAGCAGGGCACTCACCAGCAGCAGCAGGACCTGGAGCAGATCCTGAACCAACAGGTCGTTGCATACTGGGACAGCACTCTGCCACCCCCGTTAGAAGATCCGCTGGACTGCTGGGCAGCCAAGCTGATTGTGTGGCCGCAACTTGCTGAGTTTGCAGTGGAGTACTGTGGCATGAGAGCGGGTGTTCAGTGCGGCGGAGGCCATCGTTACCCCAAGGAGAACCCGCTTGTTCACCGGAAATGTGGAGCGACTGACCTTTGTCAAGATGAATCAGGCGTGGATTGGCCTGGATCTCCACACACCAGTGCCTTAGGCATCAGAATACATCAGCCATGACGCCTCCCCAAAACTTTGAGAAATGAGTCTGGATTCAAACTACCTGCCTCAGCCATTATTCTGATGCTGCCACCTGCCTGATGCCACACATCTGCTGCCAGTTGCTCCATCTGCCTAACACCATCTTTACCAGGGACTGGTATTGACACCCATCTCCACACTCTGTCATTGTGCCACTCTATGACCTCATGCTGCTGCTGCAGCGACTGTTGTTGCTGCTGCCGTCACCTCCACACTCTGTCATTGTGCAACTCTGAGGCCTACTCCTGTTTGTGCGACCTCCACCCTCTGTCGTTGTGCCACTCTATGACCTCATGCTGCTGCTGTTGCTGCTGCCGTGACCTGCACACTGTGTCATTGTGCTACTGTCTGACCTCATGCTGCTGCTGTTGCTCCTGCCGTGCCCTCCACACTCTATCATTGTGCCACTCTGTGGCCTACTCCTCTTTGTGCCACCTCCAGAATGTCCTTGTGCCACTCTATGACCTCATGCTGCTGCTGTTGCTGCTGCTGTGTCCTCCACACTCTGTGATTGTGCCACTCTGTGGCCTACTCATGCTGCTGCCAAGTGACTACTGTCTCACTGGAAAACCCTGTGGTTTCCTAATGCTGTTTCCACCCTCACCACTCTATGACGTTGCCGCTATGTTTGGTTTTCCCCTTCTTTTCACCTGTCAGAAGGAATGGGAAGGATCAGGATTGTCTCGCCAAAAGCAAGAGTGGATACAGGACATAGAAGACATGCAAATATCCCATTTATTGGTCATCTCTGTTTTGGATCAACTCCTTTTTTGTTTTGGCTTAAGCAATACTGATGGATTATTGACCGATTGAAAGGGGAAAAACTGACAGATGAAAGGAAGAGCAAAATAGAAAAGAGACGTCAACGCAAAATTACTGCCGACACCCTTTTCCACTCATTCGGGGGCCTCTACATGGTATCACGTTTAACAGAACAGGTTCTGTAATATTCTGTGACGGTTTAAAGCTCTGGCCTCATGGAGTGACCCCTGCTGTGATGTTTCCTTACTGTTCTGAGACCTGTGCCGGCTCCAGTAGCCTACTTCTGTTTCTTTTTACGGTATGGTAGGATCTTAGCCCTCAGCTTGTTTTTTTCTAGCTGGCGCTGCCATGACTTTATCAGCTGCATTCCCGCTTCAGTTTTTTGGTCAGTTTTTCCCCCGTAAGTGCCCAGGGGAATTTTAGAGTGAAGCGATTCTAAGAGCGGGGGCTGTCATGTGCGTGTCAACTAAAACACAGCATTGTATGAGACCAAACCAAGCTCCCTCTGCATATTTGAGCATAACACAATGTCTAACAGCAACCCAAAGGCTCTCTGCAGCCAGGAAATAGCTCTTTTTTAACGTGATTCGTCGCAAATTTATTCAGGTCGAAATAAATTTTGCTGGAAAATTCGGCGAATCGAATTTTTGAGAAATTCGCCCATCTCTACTTAGATTGTATTTAGAGATGGTCGAATTTCTCAAAAATTCAATTCGGTGACTTCGCCGAATTTTCCGACAAAATTCGTTTCGGTCTGAATTGCTTCGGGACGAATCGCATTAAAAAACAGCTATTTCCAGGCTGCCCCAGAGCCTGCAGGGGGCTGTAGAATGTTGTGCCATGCTTTAGATATGCAGAGGAGCTTGGTTTGGTTCTTCATACAATGTTGTGTTTTAGTATGACATGCATATGACTGCCGCCGCTCTTAGAATCGCTTCACTATAAAATTCCCTGGGCCCTTAAGAGCGCAAAACTGACCAAAAAACTCAAGCGGGAATGTAGCCTGATAAAGTCATGACAGCGACAGCTGGAAAAAAACAAGCTGAGGGCTCAGATGGCAACATCAGTGATAGAGTGTGGAGGTGACGGCAGCAGCCACAGCAGCATGAGGTCAGAGAGTGGCACAATGACATTCCGGAGGTGGCAAAAACAGGAGTAGGCCACAGAGTGGCACAATAACAGAGTGTGGAGGTCACGGCAGCAGCCACAGCAGCAGCATGAGGCAGACAGTGGCATAATGACATTCTGGGGGTTAAAAACAGTAAATAGGCCAAGAGTGCACATTGACAGAGTGTGGAGGTGGCACCAACAGGAGTAGGCCACAGAGTGGCACAATGACAGAGAGTGGAGGTGACGGCAGGAGCAACAGCATGAGGTCAGAGAGTGGCACAATGACACAGTGTGGAGGTGACCGCAGCAGCAACAACAGCAGCAGCAGCATGAGGTCAGACAGTGGCACAATGACAGAGTGTGTAGGTCACGGCAGCAGCCACAGCAGCAGCATGAGGTCAGACAGTGGCAAAATGACAGAGAGTGGAGGTCACGGCAGCAGCCACAGCAGCAGCATGAGGTCAGACAGTGGCACAATGACATTCTGGAGGTGGCAAAAACTGGAGTAGACCACAGAGTGGCTCAATGACAGCAAGTGGAGCTGATGGCAGCAACAGCATGAGGTCAGAGAGTGGCACAATGACAGGGTGTGGAGGTGACTGCAGCAGCAATAACAGCAGAAGTAGCATGAGGTCATAGTGTGGCAAAATGACAGTGTGGAGTGTGGAGGTGGGTGGCAATACCAGTCCCTGGTAAAGATGGTGGTAGGCAGATAGGGAACCTGGCAGCAGATGTTGGCATCAGGCAGTGGCAGCGATCAGAATAGTGGCTGAGGCAGGTAGTTTTGAACCCAGACTCATTTCTCACATTTTGGGTGAGGTGTCATGGCTGATGTAGTCTGACGCCTAACTCATTGGTGTGTGGAAATCCTGACCGATCCACGCCTGATTCATCTTGACAAAGGTCAGTCGTTCCACATTTCCCGTGGACAAGCGGGTTCTCCTTGGGGTAACGATGGCCCCCGCCGCACTGAACCACCCGCTCTGATGCCACACTACTGGCCGGGCAGGACAGCTTCTCCACTGCAAACTCGGCAATTTGCGGCCACACATCCAGCTTGGCTGCCCAGTAGTCCATCGGACCTTCTAACTGGGGTGGCAGAGTGCATCTGGACCGAGAGATGACGGCAAAGAGAAACAACTCCCTTCTGCAGAGGTGGTGGAGCCTTGACTGGCTGCAATGGCATGCGTGTTACTGGGCGCTTCTGCTGCTGTTGCTGCGGCGGCTGGATGGACCACCACATCTGAGCCACGTTTCTCCCAGCCCACCGGATGGTGACGCTGCATGTGTTGACGCAGGGCTGTGGTGCCACTGTATATTTTACTGAATATAAAAGCACAAACTGGTTTAATTAACCTTTGGATATGAATTATGCTACAGGCAAAATTTCTTCTTTGGCGGTGAAAAAGAACGTTTCTTTTACTAAGTACAACTGCAGAAAAATACTTAGTTAACCCTTGGATGTAAATTGCGCAAAAGAAATATGCTGCCAACAATTACCAGCTTTGTAGCGTGTTAAAACGGCATGTATTTTACGGAACACAACAACAGAAAAACTTGTAATTAACCTTCGGATATGAATTATGCTACAGCCAAAATTTATTTTTTGACGGTGAAAAGGAACGTTTCTTTTAGTGACCACAACAGCAGAACAACGCTTAATTAACCCCTGGATCTAAATTACGCAAAATAAATGAGCAACCAAAAATGAAGTGGTATTTGGATTGTAAAAATGCTGTTTCTTTAACTGAATACAACAGGAACAGGCTTAGATAACCCTTGGATATTCAATGTGCTGAAGAACTGAGCAGATAGCATTAAAATGTATATGCAGCTGCATTGGACGCACACTGGACTTCAGTTCCAATACACCACAAAATCAGAATTAGAACGTAAGAGAAGCAGTCTCTGAGACAAGCTTTGACACCCCTCAAAAATCGCTTTACAAAAGTGAGTTCTTTAGTATGAGATATCACAAGCAGCAGCGGCGGAAGCAGGAGCAGCTTCCCTATACAGTACAGTGAGAGGAGTGTGAGGAGCGAGCATGGCGCCCGGACTTATATAGTTCGGTGACATCACAGAATCCCGCCGGTCTCTGATTGGCTTCATCTCTGCACATGTCATGTAGGCTACGCCTGTCTTCCTCCCAGACTTCTTTGCCCCATGTTATGCCATGTGCTCGCAGCCATTTTATCAATAAAAAACACGCTTCGTTGTCGCGAATCACCCCAAACTTCGACTTCGTTCAGAATCGAAGTTTTCCTGAAATTCTAGACGAATTCTACTTCGTTAGAATCAATTCACCCATCTCTAATTGTATTAATAAAACATCCATTTTTATTCTTCATGAAACATCTTCCAAACACAGTGTCAGAATTAGATCAGAGTTATGGCATAGAAATTAGGAACAATCTTACACGACATGCTACTGGAGAGAGATGTCGTCACTCGTCAGCTATTAACTCATATGCTTAAGCTCCGTAAGAACTGACTGCTCTAACAGGACAAACGTAAGATTGTTCCTAATTTCTATGCCATAACTCTGATCTAATTCTGACACTGTTTAGAAGATGTTACATAAAGAATGAAGAATAAAAATTCATGTTTTATGATTACAATATAAGTAATAAGAGAATTTGTCCAAATATGTAAAAGGACGTTCCATGAATCGAAAGGTGGTTTGCTTATATGTTTCAAGCGTAGTTGTAATTCTAGAGAGTTCAAATTCTAGAATTAAAGCTGAAAGTCTATGTACCTTGGTTATTTAGTGTAAATATGAGATATATGTGCATGCTATGCTTTGTACAAATGATACTTACCTAGATGTTGTGTTTGTTGGCCTCTAGGTTTGAGGATGCTAGGCCTGGAGGGATAGAGTACTTGATGCTGCCATACCATGTCACAATAGCTGGCAGCAAGGATGGTTATTTTTTTTGCTGTCAGCTAATGGGAGGAGATACTGGCACAGGCAGAGACCTGAGGAGTCTTCAAATAAATATCTTAGGACCATATATTCAAGGCGATAGTACAGCAATAGACTGTTTGCGGGTTTCTTCTCCTTAACCCGCTGAGCATACAGATACAAAAACCAACAACAGTCCTTATATTTGAAAAACTTCTTTATATCAAAATTTTCAATCACCCTTCAACTCCGGGTTTCATTAACAACTCCAATCACTGTAACAGCTGTACTCCGACAAGCATTACATCAAGCATTTTAGCATATATAAAGCGAAAGTATGCATAAATATTACCGACTTTTGTAACACGCAGGGAGAGTGGTTGCAACTGTTTCAATTCATTCTGAGCGCCAACTCCAGTGACGTTTCGGAGGGAACTCCTCCTTCCTCAGACAGGCGCACATAGTAATGATCCTCCTACTGCGAGTAAGATATAACGTACATCCGGTACCTTATATACCTCTCTAGCTGCTACGATCTATCTATTACAAACCTATATCTTACACCACGAACTATTAACAGATAAAGCCGACGTGCCAATATATAAACTACATTTAAAGGAATGCTTTCAAACTGAAAGCTTCATTTAACCCTTTGGGTACTAATGATTCTAGTTTAAAAATCCAATGTGCTTCACGCTGAAGCAAGCGAGCATGGGTTGAACTATTATCTTGGGCTACAATTTCTTCAATGACACACCATCTTAATTCATGAATCTGATGGCGTGCTTCATGGAAATGGCGAGCTACAGTAGTTTCTCCATATCTTGATTTCTCATCCATTTTAGTATCTCCTCTAATGGATGGGGATTATACAGTATGTCCTAATCGCTGACCTATGCTCATTTATGCGAACTCTAATAGGACGACTAGTTTGACCGACATAAATCATCCCACACGCGCACTTGAGAACATAGATTACATTTTTACTTATACAAGTAAAAAAACCTTTAATGGGAATGTCATATCCCTTAAGGGGATGTTTAAAAGTCTCACCTTTGATAATTGAGTGGCAGTTCTGACAAGACAGACATGCATATGTCCCTCTCCTAGTTGTACTGAATCTGGTCTGTCTATCTTTTCTATCACTAGAGAGAATATCTGAACGTATAAGGGAATTCCCTATAGTTTTCCCTCTTCTGTACACAAATCGGGGACATTCTTTAAATAACCGGCCATACTTTGGATCACTCTGTAAGACAGACCAATGATGTTTTACTGCTTTACGTATTAGACTTGAGTGATGGTCATATGTAGTAATTAACATGAATGGATTTTCTTCACATTTAACTTTAGGTTTCAAAAGATCTTCCCTAGACTTAGATAGAACTTCGTAGTCAATTTTTTCCAGTTCTCCTTTACTATAACCCCGTGCTGAAAATTTATCTATCAACTTATGCAAATTTTCAAGATATTGTTGGTCAGAAGAGCATATTCGACGTGCTCTCACAAACTGTCCACGAGGAATTCCCTTAAATGTCTGTGGTGCATGAAATGACTTGCGATGTAAGATGTTATTTTTGTCAATTGGTTTACTGTAAAGTGTGGTAGATAATCGTGAATTTTCTTTCCTGATTTCTACATCTAAATACTGAATACAAGTTTGATTCTTATTTAGTGTAAATTCAATTAAAGGATGGCAACCATTGAGATATTGAACAAATGATAACATACGAGATTCCGTACCCGTCCATAGAACGAATATGTCATCGACGTAACGAAGCCACATAAGTACATCTGAAAAGTATTCTGAAAGATATACATACTGTTTTTCAAAACTTGTCATATAAGTGTTGGCAAAGCTGGGGGCAACCGGAGACCCCATAGAAGTGCCTTGCGTATGCAGGTAAAAAACCTCTCCAAACCGAAAATAATTCTTTACCAATACAAAATCCAAAAGCCGCATTAAAAACGCAATAAATGCGTTCGAAAAATTATGATTACAATCTAGCGATTCCCTAGTTGCTTGGCAGCCCTCCTTATGTGGGATACACGTGTACAACGATTTAATATCCATCGTGCATAACCAAGTAACAGATGTAGTATCGACATCTTGAATTTTAGTGAGAAATTGTGTTGTGTCTTTCAAACAGTTGGTGTCAGTCCTGACACCAACTTGTAAGAAAGATTCAACATATGCAGATAATGGTTCGAGCAGCGATTTAATGCCTGACACAATAGGTCGGCAATTTCTTTGATACCGGGATCGCTCTTGATTTCCCTACACCTTCACTAGATGAAAAAAAACATTTTTAGACGTATATTTCTACACATACGAAATATACCAAAAAGTCAAATGGTTGAACTTGATGACCCTTATTAAGAACCCTAATCTGGTCCGCCGTCAAGTCCTTAGACGAAATATTCAGTGCCAGTGGAGTCATATTTTCTTGCGACCTTTGATCTTGCGTGGATTTTTGGAATTGCTTGATGTTGATTGCGTTCCTGTTGCAGTTTCTTTTTCCTCTAAAAAAGGTGTTTCTTTTGTTGCGGGTTTATTATTAGAACGCAATTGCATACGTTCCCGAAACGATCTGTGATCAGAACTAGAGGCTGAGCCATCAGATGAAGTGTCCGTGCGATAAGATCTTTCTTCATTCCTTGTTCTATTGTATTGAGTGCGTTCACTTTTCCACGTGTACACACGGTTATTCAAATAGTCCCGCGTAACGCGTTCAAATTTATTCAATTTAATCTGCAGAAGTTTCATCTTCATTTCGTCCAATCATTAGTACCCAAAGGGTTAAATGAAGCTTTCAGTTTGAAAGCATTCCTTTAAATGTAGTTTATATATTGGCACGTCGGCTTTATCTGTTAATAGTTCGTGGTGTAAGATATAGGTTTGTAATAGATAGATCGTAGCAGCTAGAGAGGTATATAAGGTACCGGATGTACGCTGCATCTTACTCGCAGTAGGAAGATCGTTACTATGTGCGCCTGTCTGAGGAAGGAGGAATTCCCTCCGAAACGTCACTGGAGTTGGCGCTCAGAATGAATTGAAACAGTTGCAACCACTCTCCCTGCGTGTTACAAAAGTCGGTAATATTTATGCATACTTTCGCTTTATATATGCTAAATGCTTGATGTAATGCTTGTCGGAGTACAGCTGTTACAGTGATTGGAGTTGTTAATGAAACCCGGAGTTGAAGGGTGATTGAAAATTTTGATATAAAGAAGTTTTTCAAATATAAGGACTGTTGTTGGTTTTTGTGTCTGTATGCTCAGCGGGTTAAGGAGAAGAAACCCGCAAACAGTCTATTGCTGTACTATCGCCTTGAATATATGGTCCTAAGATATTTATTTGAAGTCTACTGTATCTTCTCCTGGACCGTTGTGTGCTAACACAAAAGAATTTCTCAGATACACGCAGAATTGTTTGCGTTTACAGAAGCTGATCGTGCCAATATTTTACAAAGCGCTGAGGCAGCGGGACGGAGTTTTGAACGGGCCAAAGAAAGCACTAGTGTGGACTTTGGGAAACGCCTTGAACACCTGAAGAAAAGGGAAATATCCCTATCATTGCATGCTACAACTTTGACCGAGTATGTTAAAGTTATGAGAATACCGAGAGGCTTGCATACGAATCTACGATTCTGTCTACTAAGAGAGATGGTTTGCATTGTCCAACCGTTATTCTATGGACTTAATGTTATTAACCATTCAACACCTCCAAATTGCTATTAAAAAGATTGAAGATGAAATTAAAGTGTATGATGAAGATTTCAAAAGCAAAGTGAGCATAGATCTGTACAATCAGACACATGACCAAATGAAGATTTCTATGGACGAAATGAAGATGAAACTTCTGCAGATTAAATTGAATAAATTTGAACGCGATACGCGGGACTATTTGAATAACCGTGTGTACACGTGGCAAAGTGAACGCACTCGATACAATAGAACAAGGAATGAAGAAAGATTTTATCGCACGGACACTTCATCTGATGGCTCAGCCTCTAGTTCTGATCACAGATTGTTCCGGGAATGTATGCAATTGAGTTCTAATAATAAACCAGCAACAAAAGAAACACCTTTTTAGAGGAAAAAGAATCTGCAACAGGAACGCAATCAACATCAAGCGATTCCAAAAATCCACGCAAGATCAAAGGTCGCAAGAAAATATGACTCCACTGGCACTGAATATTTCGTCTAAGGACTTGACGGCGGACCAGATTGGGGTCCTTAATAAGGGTCTCAATTTCGTCCCCCGTCATCAAGTTCAACCATTTGACTTTTTGGTAGACTTTTTTCGTATGTGTAGAAATATACGCTTAAAAATGTTTTTTTCATCTAGTGAAGGTGTAGGGAAATCAAGAGAGATACCGGTATCAAAGAAATTGCGTAGCACTAGTCAATTTGATCCCATAATAACATCCCCAGCTTTAGAGGTATTTGAGAATCTTGTAAAAAATTAAGTTATGTCCAGATGGAATAATGTCAGGATCACATCAGTAGATAATATCACAAAAACGGAGAGACAGGCTATTCATTCCCTCCAACAGGACAAGGAATTGATTATTAAAAAAGCTGACAAAGGTGGCTCCACCATTGTCATGGATCGTGCTTTCTATGTTAAGGAAGCTACGAGACATCTTAGTGACACCGTGGTTTATAAACAACTGGAATCTGATCCTACAATGGAATTTAAAAAAATAATAGATGAGACAATAAATGAAGCAGTAGTAACAGGTGTTATTTCAGCGAAGGTACGTGACATGTTATTAGTCAATAATCCAAGAGTACCAATCTTCTATCTAGTACCTAAGGTACACAAAAATACAGAATCTCCACCCTGCCGACCTATTGTGTCAGGCATTAAATCGCTGCTCGAACCATTGTCTGCATATGTTGACTCTTTCTTACAAGTTGGTGTCAGGACTGACACCAACTGTTTGAAAGACATAACACAATTTCTCACTACAATTCAAGATGTCGATACTACATCTGTTACTTGGTTATGCACGATGGATATTAAATCGTTGTACACATGTATCCCACATAAGGAGGGCTGCCAAGCAGCTAGGGAATCGCTAGATTGTAATCATAATTTATCGAACGCATTTATTGCGTTTTTAATGCGGCTTTTGGATTTTGTATTGGTAAAGAATTTTTTTCGGTTTGGAGAGGTTTTTTACCTGCATACGCAAGGCACTTCTATGGGGTCTCCGGTTGCCCCCAGCTTTGCCAACACTTATATGACAAGTTTTGAAAAACAGTATGTATATCTTTCAGAATACTTTTCAGATGTACTTATGTGGCTTCGTTACGTCGATGATGTATTCGTTCTATGGACGGGTATGGAATCTCGTTTGTTATCATTTGTTGAATATCTCAATGGTTGCCATCCTTTAATTGAATTTACACTAAATAAGAATCAAACTTGTATTCAGTATTTAGATGTAGAAATCAGGAAAGAAAATTCACGATTATCCACTACACTTTACAGTAAACCAATTGACAAAAATAATATCTTACATCGCAAGTCATTTCATGCACCACAGACATTTAAGGGAATTCCTCGTGGACAGTTTGTGAGAGCACGTCGAATAAGCTCTTCTGACCAACAATATCTTGAAAATTTGCATAAGTTGATAGATAAATTTTCAGCACGGGGTTATAGTAAAGGAGAACTGGAGAAAGTTGGCTACGAAGTTATATCTAAGTCTAGGGCAGATCTTTTGAAACCTAAAGTTAAATGTGAAGAAAATCCATTCATGTTAATTACTACATATGACCATCACTCAAGTCTAATACGTAAAGCAGTAAAACGTCATTGGTCTGTCTTACAGAGTGATCCAAAGTACGGCCGGTTATTTAAAGAATGTCCCCGATTTGTGTACAGAAGAGGGAAAACTATAGGGAATTCCCTTATACGTTCAGATATTCTCTCTAGTGATAGAAAAGATAGACAGACCAGATTCAGTACAACTAGGAGAGGGACATATGCATGCCTGTCTTGTCAGAACTGCAACTCAATTATCAAAGGTGAGACTTTTAAACATCCCCTTAAGGGATATGACATTCCCATTAAAGGTTTTTTTTTACCTGTATAAGTAAAAATGTAATCTATGTCCTTAAGTGCCCGTGTGGGATGATTTATGTCGGCCAAACTAGTCGTCCCATTAGAGTCCGCATAAATGAGCATAGGTCAGCGATTAGGACATATAATCCCCCATCCATTAGAGGAGATACTAAAATGGATGAGAAACTACTGTAGCTCGCCATTTCCATGAAGCACGCCATCAGATTCATGAATTAAGATGGTGTGTCATTGAAGAAATTGTAGCCCAAGATAATAGTTCAACCCATGCTCGCTTGCTTCAGCGTGAAGCATATTGGATTTTTAAACTAGAATCATTAGTACCCAAAGGGTTAAATGAAGCTTTCAGTTTGAAAGCATTCCTTTAAATGTAGCTTATATATTGGCACATCGGCTTTATCTGTTAATAGTTCGTGGTGTAAGATATAGGTTTGTAATAGATAGATTGTAGCAGCTAGAGAGGTAAATAAGGTACCGGATGTACGTTGCATCTTACTCGCAGTAGGAGGATCGTTACTATGTGCGCCTGTCTGAGGAAGGAGGAGTTCCCTCCGAAACGTCACTGGAGTTGGCGCTCAGAATGAATTGAAACAGTTGCAACCACTCACCCTGCGTGTTACAAAAGTCGGTAATATTTATGCATACTTTCGCTTTATATATGCTAAAATGCTTGATGTAATGCTTGTCGGAGTACAGCTGTTACAGTGTTTGGAGTTGTTAATGAAACCCGGAGTTGAAGGGTGATTGAAAATTTTATATAAAGAAGTTTTTCAAATATAGGGACTGTTGTTGGTTTTTGTGCCAGAGACCTGAGGAGTCCGACATCGATGTGGGATTGTCCATTGTGATGCTGCGCTTCACTAAGATGCTGACAGAAGGGACACAAAGGAGCAAATGATAGGGTGTGTTTTTCTACCATGGGGTTGAGTATGGATATCTGGCATGTGGTGTTAAGTAGACCTGCAATCCACCTGTGATCTGCCTGTTAAGCTGGGGTTTGTCTTAAAAGGCCCCTGTACTCCCTAGAGGCCCAAGAGGGTTTGTTCTGCTTTCCTGCCTCATCAAACCCCTTCCCTTCTGATAAGGTTTTGCTTTATAGGACTTGTCTTATTGACCATACTATTCAAGTGTTCTGTTAAGCCGTGCCCAATGAAGAGACCCTGGTAGTCAATAAAGCTTGCTTTTTATCATGACCTTTTCAGTTAGCCTTTATAAGGTCCCAAACATAAAAAATTTTTATTTATTTCTTTTTAAATTTACTGGCTAACATAGTACAAAAATATTTTATGTTTTTCATTGTGATTGTGTATTTTCTTCATGGTTATCATTACAACGTATAATAAACAAAATAGAATTTTGAATGCAGGGATGAAGCGTGCAACAATATTATATGTTAGATTCATATCTCCTAAAAACATAATATAGCATCAGGTTAATTTATTGAAGTACCAATATATATTAGTGCAGAACCGTTTAAGATCTGTGCACATCTATTGCTTCAGCAACATTGAAGTATCAATAGGTCCCCACTCACTCAACTGAGACCAAAATTTGCATATGTATTTTTTAAAAACTGTATAGAAAAAAGCAAAAATTGCACTTTTTCCTATATAGCGGAAACAGCAACAATAAAAAAACACTTATGGAGAAGTAATGAAGGTGCAATAATCTCATGACGTTCCTACTTTTGAAATTCAGCAACAGAAGAAAGACAAAAAACTAAAAAAACTAAATGCATTTAATGATACTTTTAACCCCTTAATGACCAGGGCTGATAACAACTAGGAAATGTTTCTATTTTTGCCACCCTCAATTTCAGTAGCCTATATTTTTTTCTTGTAATTACTGGTGGTTGTATGAGTTCTTGTTTTATGTGGCTAGCAGAATATGTTTTTCAGTTTCAGCACAATTTTAGGAGATTAGAGAATAGTGGTTATTTATTACTATAGGATGATTAGAGATGATTTTTCAGCAATAGGGTTAAAAAACATGTTTATAATAGGAAGGAAGTACCGGAGGGAAAAAACAGGCAAAAGAAAGAGCTTTAATATATTAGCTAGGTGAATAGTAAGAGTGCTTTCACACAGAGCGTTTTTGGTGCATTTTTCAGATGGAGCACTTTTTGACACTTTTTTTTGCAGAATTGCAAAGCATTAATTGCTGTTTATTTCTAAAAAAAACAACGCACCAAAAAACGCTCCGTGTGAAGGCACTTTAACAGCTAGGACAAGAGACTAAGCAAGAGGGAATAGAATAACTAATGCAGATAGTACAGAAAGATGGGAGAGGAGTATGGAGACTGCTGAGCATTGAAAGCAACACACACACAACCCCCCCCCCCCCCCCCCCCCCCCCCCCCCACCCCCCCCCCCCCCCCCGCCCCCCCCCGCCCCCCCCCCCCCGCCCCCCAAATGAAGAAAAGGTGCAGGAAAGAAGTGGCTCAGGGCTACTGGCTGACTGTGAGATAATTTCACGTCTGATGGTGTCAGTTTTAAAGTTGATACAAGGTGGTTAGGTCTTCAAAACAGAATTCTGTGACAGCCATTTTTACTTTAAAAATGAAGTTAAAAGCATCAAAGAGCCATTCTGGGTTATTAGATACTCTAGGCATCAAATTGCTTAAATAGACTTGTTTCTCCACAAATATTTGGCACATCTAAAGTGCACCTAAGTAAATGTGTTTAAAAAGTAGATAGATTGCAGCTATCTGTGATCTGTGTTGTGAGGGTCAGAATGTAGAGAGTTTTGCTCCATTCAAGGTACATTGGGTGTTTCATTGTAATCTTTGACAGTGAGCACAGTGAAGGCTGTGGAGAGTGTCTTTAACTTCCTGAGTGTTGATAGATTTCTGTGAGTGATATGTAGGTGGTTCCTGAAAAGAATAAGAATTTCTTTATGGTATTGGAGAAAAGATTGTGGTCAAAGAGCTGAAGAGGAAAGTTAATACAGCTAGAAACTGAGAAGAGCCAAGAGAAGATCAGATCAATTGAATTCCTGGATGCAAACAAAACTTATCAATAATCCAATCTTTTTAGCACAATGCATACACATTAAATACACTGCTTTAAATGTCTCCTAATTGGCTTTATCCTTTTTGATGTATAAATATTTTGAAATTATTTTTCACGTATTCACTATAATGATAACTGGTATAATTTAAAATCTTTTCTCTAATATGAGGGGCATTCAACTATAAGCAGGAATTTTCATGTTCTGTTCTAATAAAAAGTGCAAGTTAGATATGACTCATTGAACAAAACACATGCATGTTTGAACTTGTCACTGGCAGTGCTAGCTGCTCTTTTCCCCTCCTCCTGTCAGTTGGGATTAACATATTGGAGCAGGAAGTACACAATAAAAAGTGAACGTTGAAAGCAAACCACATTTGTTTGTCAAAAGATTTAATCAATGCTTATTCTCACACTGTAAATTTGACAATGAAAATGTTGCAAGTGCTCCTATCTCAATCTCCATATAGCCCAGAACAAGCACCATCGGACAATCATCTATTCAATCTACTTAAGGAATTTTTAAGAGGGAAGAAATTTTATTCAAATGAACAGATTATTGACACTATAGGAGACATGTATGGAACTAGGCAGATCAAAGTGCATTCTCGCATCTATTTTTCAGTGTCAAATGCGCCTGAATGTATGAAAATGGTTTTGTGTGAATAAGTAATGCGCCAAACATATATTAAGGCTTTGCATATGCTATTCTAATGACTTTTCTTTTATTTCTAGCCTGTCAGTGAATAGAAACTATGCTTGTCCTGCCCCCACATCACGTACCCCCGGGGTCTATATGGAACTCGACAGGCAGCTAAACGCCTTCCTATTGTCAATAATTACGGACTGTGTTTGAAGTCTGTTGTTTTATTAACATGATGTAGGATTGGGTGAAACTGATGGACAAACAAAAAAATTACATTAGAATATATATAGGCTGTTTTGTAACAACATAAAAACAGATGTGCTACAGTACAAATACTGTTAAATTTACATGGTGGTTTAAAATGTCCAGTCAATCTGAATAAACAGCCCAGTATAATCTTCATAACTACACACTACAAGTTCTAAACTGTACATAGCAGTGCTTATGAAGCTAGATAATTGCTATACATTTTCACAACCGAACAGCTTTCACTATGCTTCAACAAGAGTAGAGATGAGGATGGCTGATGTCCTCTCTGTGCAGACATGAGGTTGGAAAATGAGGGTTCTTCTACCCCTTAATGCAAAAGAACTCCGTCTTAAGCAGGGGAGGAAACAATTAATATTTGATGAATGTAAACATTTACAACAAAGGCCACAATGTGGCACAAAAGGATTAAATATTTAACTAATGCATGTAAACCATATTGATGAGACCAAATTCAGGACATTAATACATGATATAAAGCAGTACACTCCCGCATGGCGTCAGTTGATGCCACTAACAAGAGTCTTCAGAAAAAACAGTATTATTGAGTTCAGTAACTGGTCTGAGGGTACAGTTTAGTCTCATTTGTCTAGGCACCTTGACCTCTACTTTGTCGTATGCTTCGTCTTCGCTTGGAGTGTTTTGGTGATAATTCCTAGAGACCCTTTCGTTTTCAATGCCGATAGACTGTCTTTCTTAAGAACGACATCACCAATTTTGAGGTGTGGTTTGGTGGTTTGCCACTTATTCCTTGGTTGTTGAGGTGGAGATGTACTGTTTCCTCCACTTGTCCCAAAAGGTCTTAGCGAGGGCTTTGTAACTGTCTCATTGTCGGTTTGTAACGATCTTTAAATGTGAATTCTCCTGCAGGAGGTTAACAATCCATTCATCTGAGTAAGAAGCATAGGGCAGGAGTAAGGATCACTGGATCTTTGGATCCTTGGAAATTGAAGTTAAAGGTGTTCTGGCATTTAATAATGGCTGAATCCTCTGCTAGGAAGGTAGTTAAGCTCCATGAGTGAGCTGTGCTGTACCAATTTGCAATTAGGATAGAGTCCCAGGTTTTTTCGTGCTTTCCCTTCATTCTCTCCCAAACTCCACCCATATGAGAATGAGTGCGGAAGATTGAAAAGTCCAGTACAACCTTGTCACGTAGGGGTATCTTTCGACACTGAGTGTATCCAAGTTTGTAGCTATTTGCAGTTCTTTAGCTGCTTCAACAAAGTTAGTTGCCTCTGTCAGATCGAATGAGTTTCACTGGCCCTCGGATGGCATGAAGCGCCTAGTAGCAGTTTATGAAGCATTTGAACTATCCATTGATTCAATTACCTCAATGTGAACAGCTTCGGGTGGACATACAAAGTGAACAGATCATGCTCCACCGTTTGCATTTGGATTGACCTCCCTGTGTATCGAGAAACTATGGCACCCAGGGACCAAAACACATCAAGACCCACGTGGTAAAGGAGGTTCTGTGCTAATTTTTTCCTGGGGGTTTATCAGATGGACAGGTTGGCCCATCTTTCTGTGTTTGGAATAATACCGAGCATTTTTTGTCAGGGTAACACAATTGGAAAATAAAACCTCACTCACGCATCGCTTTGCTCCAACTAGCCAACTGTCCAGCAGCTCGTAAAGCCCTCTGTAAACAGCGGCCCTGATGTTTTACCTCATTGTGGTTATGTGTACAAGCAAGAGAGCAATATGATGATGGGCCTAGAATTACTATGGGATCGTGTTTTTCGCAAAGTCTATTTCGGCTTTCTAAGGCGACCTCCAACTCTAATGTCCATCCATCAATGGAACGGATCCAGTTTCTTCAAAACACTGTTTTTTGGGATAGGTCTATGGTTAGAGATGCTCTCGATTTCTTTGGCATAGACTTCTTGTTATTTGCACAATCCGAATGATCAAAACTCTTGGGACCATGATCAAGTTCAATCACTGGTGTAGACATGTTTACAGTGGTGCCATCCTTTATCAGTCTATTTGGTATGCGGAGTCAAGGCATTTTTGAAAGAAAGTGCCATGTGGGAATAAGTAGGTGATGGCTCGAATAAGGGATTTAGGTGGAGAATCTACTAAATCTGTGAGACTTGAGGCTGCTGCTTGGTAACTTCTATTTGCACGCTGACACTGAGGACGGATTTCAGGCATCTGTGGTCTACATTCCATAGTTCAAATTTGTCAGAGTTGTGGTGTGTGTCCTGTGTTGCAGAAGTGCAGGTACTGTGAAACCATATTGTATCTTTTAGGCGGTCTGCAGTTGTAGATCTAGTTGCGTTGGTCTGTTAGGGATTATGGTCTGTAGGTACAAAATGCCATTGTTTAGGACAGGTTATACCTTCTGATTGTTTAATACCATGTTGTTAGACATAGACATATTAAAACGTTGGTTTCATTGGATATATAGCCTAGGACTACTTTGCTTTCTGTGTAAAATAGCATTTTTTTATATCCATATTCACTTCTTCGTGATCAGTTCAGCAAGCTCGACTGCTAATACTGTAGCACAACAAAGTTCTAGTCTGGGTATTGTGTGTTCAGAGGAGTGGTGATGAAGTTTGTTTTGCCATGACGAATCCAATGTGGAATTGTCCTTTGACATACTATTGTCTTCAGATTGGCTACAGCCGCCAATAGCTTTGACAGAAGCATCAGAAATCACATCAGAGTTTTTGTGTTTGATTTTTAGTGGATGGAACAGGTTGGCATATGACATGCGTCACGTAAGATAGATAGTGTGTTAGAGGTTCTCATTGTATCCACTGTTCTTTTCTTTCAATAGGTGAGTGGGATAATCCCTGTCTAAGTAATACGGGGTTAAGTCTCTGAGTATTGCTTTACCTTGAATAGTGAACAGGGCCCAAATCCTAAAGGGTCGTACAAGTGTTTATGGTAGACGAGGATCCTCTTCGGGTAAAGGGTTTTTCTTCTTTTCTTACTGAAAACGTAAAGGTGTCTGATTGTAAATCCCGAGGAAGTCAAGACTACGTTGCATAGGAAGAGTGTCAGTACTCAAACTAAGTCTTTTAAGTCATGTCGAAGTAAGTAGTCAGTGTTGGTAATGGCTTCCATTAATTCTTTACTGATGGAATGCTAATTTTATGAAGTCTTAAGTTTGAATTGGCAAGCATTCTTGGGGCTCTCGTGAGATGATGATTGCTGCCTTATTTGTGGGTAGTGATTTTAACAGTCATCCACCATAAAAATCCTTTTTTACAAAGTGTCTAACATTGTTCATATTCTTTCTCACCCTACTTAGCGGAATGCTTGTGACCATAAATAGCTACTGAAGGTGAAGGGCTGTTACCAAAGATATGTACCCGGGAACTTTGGGAAGGATCATTGTCTCTGAACCAGAAGGAATCTTAAAAGTTCCTGGCTGTTTTTCTTTTACAGGAAGCGAACAGAGTTCTTTTCGAAAGCGAAGATAGTACTCCAACAGAGTCAGTGTTCAGGTCTGGCCCTGCAGACAGACAGCGTTTAATGACACACATCATGCTTGGCACTAGAGTCGAACATTACTCTTATTTGACCTGGTTTTCTTTTTGGGTGGTACACTCTGATTATCGGGCAAATGCCCAGCAATCACTCAAGAGTCTTTTAAAGGAGGAGCTATTCCGCATGACCATCTAAAGATCTTCTCCATGATTTTAAAAAAGTGGTTCTTTCACATCTGGTTTTCTCTGAATATTACGTGTAAGAGAAAAGGAAGCGTTTGGAAACTTGTGCTCTGTTGTTAGGTAAGTGTGGTCTCACAGTCTGAAGGGAAGAGGAGCATCCACAATTATTGGAATTGTTCTTTGGTTATTCCATTGCTCCATTATTGTTTGGAAACAGTTTTCTCAATGACATTGTCACCTGATTGTCCTCTTTAGTTCTCTGGAAAATCTGCGCATCCAAGGCATAATTGTCACATGAAGAGTCTATGAAGGGACTTGTATTTGATAGCTTTGTGGTAGCTCTTTTGAGGGTGGAAATTATTTTACACGGTTGGAAAAAAGAAGGCGTCATTCTCTAGCGTGTTGTAAGCATGTTGTTTCAGAGGTCGGTTTTGTGCACATTCCCTAGACAAACATCTCCTATAATGGACCCATCCTAGATCAAGGTTCTGGGCATATGGAACATTGTGAGGACATTAATTTGGCTTCTACCTTTGTGAACTTCATAGATATCTCTCTAAGGAGTAGGATTATCTGTGCTTGAGCTCAAGTTTGGTATACAATCGAGCTATACACCTCAATGGGAGTGATTATTCTGCCACATCCTGGTGTAGGGATTTCAGCCCTATTGTCTGGGTCTGGTTGCACTCATTTATGGTAGGTAAGGGCAAGCATGTGAGACAATCAATAGATCTACCTGGTAGCCAGTTCGCTCCCTCCCCGCCGTTCAACAGTACCTGCACAAGTTTTAAGTGAGTAGGGAGAGATGGGTCCTTTTGATGTTAAAACATTTCGAAGAAAACAGGATCTGGCTAGAGACTTGTTACTTTGCGTCATCTAAATTGCTAGATTCTTGATTGCTTTGGCTTTTTGGGCCTGTTGGATGACTCTGACCAGGCATATTTGGAGCAGGGACCTGCCAACTGTGATGAGTTCCTTTGCAGACCTCTGTAACTGAGAAGTAACTGCTGGTGTATCTGTACTAGCATTACTCTCTCTTTCACCATGTTTCCTCTGTGTTTCTGCATGTGGTAAAGTCCATGGGGCGGCAAGGGTGTAAAGCCCTGTATTTGTGTCATCTGATTCTGTCACATTCTGTACATTTTACACTGACCTTACAGCCCTGGCAAAGTGTGATAGTCGAAAGAACATTTGTAGCATTTGTTGTTCTCATTGGGAAGGTTTTGCGTTTCTTCCATCGAACTTTCCGCTGGATGGCTCTGCTTTTTCGTAAAGATGTGGCTTCCGGTGCAAGGGGACACGTTACTGGGATCCTTGATCGTGGCATCTGGTGAAAGAAGTTGAAGATCTTGTGAGAGTAATCTGTAAGGAGGAGATATTGTTTTTGGGAACTGTCATTGTGTTCTATGATGTTAGATCAGGTGGTGTACTTGACACATGACATTGTAAAATTCAAACTAGGATCATTTCTAATTTTTGCTTGCTTGTAACAAAAGTCCTCATAACACACTAATGGAGGGGAAATGGTACATTGTGAGTTGTTTTTACTGGACCATGTGTGACCACTTATCTTGTAGGTTGTAAGTAAGTTTTTTACAAGAAGGAAATGCAAGTCTTGTAGATCTCCATCTGCTTTGGCAACCAGTAGTTCCATTAGCAAGTCACTTAGTTCTCTAAGTTTCTGGTATCCTTTACTAGCTATTCTAGGGAAGTCATCAATTCTTGAACAACGCGCTTTCTATAGCCTTTGTGATCCATAACACTCATCTAGATCTATCCCAGAAAATTTTAGACCTGTTCTGGGTTTATTTGTTATTGTCTCTTATCCTCTTAGCATGCTCAGCCAGATTTCATTCCGAGCCACTTGACTAGGAGAGATACCTTTCCCTACATGACATCTCCAAGGGTCTCTGATCGTATTCTGGAGAGAGGATCGCAAGCTTTATAGTTTCCGGACGATCACTGAACTTTACAAGTCCTTTGTTGGACAAGCTCCTGTCGAGCAAAGACTTAGCAAAGTCCGTTGTGGCTGTCTTGCACTGATGAAATGGGTCGCTGGAGTATTATTCGGGGTTGAGTGAGGTGTATGATCATAATGTTAGGAATCTTGATCAGTCCTGTCGTATCATACCCTTAGGGTGTGAAGAGACTTCCTCTTGTGCTGGAATGAAGACTGGATTTTTTGTTTTGAGTGGTGAAGTCCCACTTGAAGCTGTTGTCTCGCTGCTCTGACCTCTTGCTTGTAGAACTGTGGTTCTGAAATGTCAGTTCCTTGCTGCGGAAAAGGATGTCTTTTCGGTTGGCTCAGCTATGATATCTTGGGTTCTTGAGCAGGCTGAGAGCTGCTAATGGAGGTTGATGGACGTACTCTGAGCGCAGTGCAGTGCGCTGTAGTGGGATCTTGAGGGCTTTGCTCTAGGCCAAGAACATGCTGTGTCCACACTGGGTCACTACCAGGAGAACAGTGTTTCTAAGATTTCTGCTTCAGCGTATGGCGGGCCTGCGGCTGCTGTTTCTTTCTCAATTAGTGAGCTTTCTCCAGTGTTTTTTTAACTGTGAGGCGTGTCCTTTCCAGCTCTAAATGAGGGCCTATTGTGTTGTGATTTCTCTGCTTGACAGGGATGCTTGTTGTGTACACGCTCTGCTTCCAGGGCGCTTGTTGTCGTTACCCTCTCTGCTTCCAGGGACGCTTGATTGTAACTTCAGTTGCATCTCTTGTTCAGCTAAAAGCAGCTCGGAGCCTTTGCTGCTTAAGCCTTTGCTCGGGCAATGGCGGCTACCTTGCCGACAGATGTTGCTTGGAGGAGCTGGCTCTTGATCTTGTCTTCTAGAGATGGATGTGTGGCGCCTTTTTTGACATGGTGTGAGGTTAGAGATCGCTGTGTTGCTTGCTTGCAGGTGGACTGGCGTGCACATGCTGACTCTGTATTAGTCTGAATCTTCTCCTCTTGTTTTTGCAGTTGTTTTACTGTCCTGCCCCCACTTCAGTACCACCGGGGTCTATGTGGAAGATCGACAGCAGCTAAACGCCCTTCCTACATGTGTCAATAATACGACCGTGTTTGAAAGTCTGTAGTTTTATTAAACTGGAGGTAGGTTGGGTAAAACTGATGGAACAAACAAAAAATGTACATTAAATATACATGGATGTTTGTAACAAACATAAAAAAACAGTGTGCAAAAGTACAAATACAGTAAACTTTATATGGTTGGATAACATGTTCCAGGTCGAATATGAATAAACGCAACAGTATAATCATGTCATAACTAACACCACAACAAGTTCTAAAACTGTACTAGCAGGGCTTATGAAGTAGATTTATAGCTAGACATTTTCACAACCGAACAGCTTACCAACTAAGCTCAACAAGAGTTGAGATGAGATTGGCTGATGTCCTCTCTGTGCAGGACATGAGGGTGAAAATGAGTTTTTCTACCCATAATGCAAAAAGAACTTCCTCTTAAGCAGATGGAAAACGATTAAATTTGTGAAAACCTTACCAAACAAGTCCACAGGTGGCACCAAAGGCATTAATTATTTCTAAAAACTAATGCATGTAAACCATATTGCAGAGTACAAATTCAGACATTTAATCACCGCCTATAAGCCGCACAATGTGTTAGATGTTCTTGCTTGGTGGACCACAGGTCCCAGCAAGACGCTGTGGGTTGCGGGCTCTTGCTGTATGTAGAATAAAGGGTGAGAGCAGCAAAAATAAATTTCAAATTTATTGTAGTAAAAATTAAAAATTTGAACATCAGTGGGTTATTTAATGTAAAATAAGTTTTAGATTCTATTAATATTAAATACATTTTATAGAAGATATTTTTATATTTTTGGGATACAATATATTTTTATATTATTTTATATGATAACAGTTTTTATTAAATTGAAATAATTTAATTTTATATAGTTTAATAATTATCAGAAATATTTTTTATTTTGTTACTGTGTAAGTGAAAAATAATGGACATTTTTTGCCCTAAAAGCAAATCTAGGTCCACTTCGACTCCTCAGCCTCAAGCAGATCACATTGCAATAGGTCTACCTGTTCGACCAGTAATGTGCCTATTTTTGATGACCCACATTCATATATCTGTCTCCCATAACGCCTTAAAAAAACCCATAGCGCATTAAAAAGTCTTATGAACAATGCGCCTAACACATTCGTTAGGCGCATTAGACATCGTAGTCGGCTCACTTTGGCGCATTTTATGCCAGAAAAGGGTGGAAAACCCGATCTTTCAATCCCCCTTCTCTCTTAAAGGGAAAAGAAAAGGGCAAAGTATTCAGTGACAGGAGATGACATAAAAAATAGTGTGCAGGTTGTTTTATTGAATTTAATAAAGTAAACTCATTTCCCGCTTAAAGGAAACACTTTTTTAAAAATACCCAAAAGCATTAAAGAAAATAAAATTCCTATCAGTCGATAACTTACTTGGTATCTATTCAAATTTTTTAATTAGTTAACCTTACCCTTTGTCAAAAGTATTGTCATTTCCTCAGATTGTGAAATTGTAAAAAGGGAATAGTAGGGGAAAACGATTTTAATTGACAAATTGAAATCGCACGTTTTTAGGTTGATCGGAAATGTCCCTCAGCGTATTTTAGGTGAAATCTGCGTTTTTCTATTACATCGCGCCATTTCGCGCTTTCCCGTCATTTTGCGGCCAGCAAATCAGCTTAGAGCATAGAGCAGGGGGGGCTTGGTGTGCGACGTCATGACGATGCGGGGGGGTTGGTTGTCATTGGCTGGGAAAAAACCCCTGACCCCCTTTTGCTGAAAAAAACCCTTTCCCGTTCTTCATCATTGTGCAGTGTCTCTATTTAAACAGGACGTGTGTAGATCCCTCAATACAGCTCAGCTCAAGACACGTTCCTTTTTTCTACAAACAACTATGCTTTAGTGTGAACATTAGAAAAATAGGGAATTTTTAGAATTTCAGTTCTTTGTTAGTTAGACAGAGATTTTAAGAACATTAGCGCTGTAAGCCGGGGGGAGGGGGGGGATGCGGGTGAACACAGGGAGGCAGGCTTTTTAAAGGAGGTATATATTGTGCAGCCCGATTGCTTTGAACCCCAAATTTAAATGGCCCTTTTTTTTTCATTTTTTTGGCCCGCACACCTTTTACCCGAGGGAAAAATTTCCTTTTATTTTGTGCGCCCAGTTTTGTTCAAAA
>JAODAL010031891.1:0-47785 GCA_025379985.1 Phyllomedusa bahiana | reverse complement strand
AAGCACTTCTGGGATAGGGTTGTGGGTTTGGGTTAGTAGAGGTTTTAGGGTTATAGGGTTAGGGTTGGGGGTTTTAGGGTTAGAAGGTTTAGGGTTAGAAAGGGTTTAGGTTAGTAGTTTGTTATTTAGGGGGGTTATGGGTAGAGGTTTTGGGTTGGGGAAACTCTGGTTGCAGAGGGTCAGTTTTATTAATAGAGGATCCTTTGTTGGGGGCAGTCGTCGGGCAGGTTTTAAAGAAAGTTTTTTAGGGACTTTTGGGGTCAGTTATCCAAAATGCCCTTTTTTGTTTCGGGGTGAAACTTCAACATCTAACCAACTTGCCCCTGTCATATCCCCCCGCTGTCCATTTGGTGAATATTGAAATGATTTTTTTTTTTTATATTTACATTATTTCCCTTTTCCCTATCCTAGCAGGGGTTATAGGGGTTTGGTGCAGCAGCATTAGACAGCAGGTATTAGCGGATTGGTGCGAAAAGGTAGGCACGGGGTATATATGGTTGAGCAGCAGCAGGTAGACAGCGGGTTATAAGCAGTTTGGTCAAGCAGGTAGAAGCAGGTATATAGCAGATTGGTGCAGCACAGGTAGACGGGGGTTAATTTGGATTGATGCAGCGGCAGCAAGACAGCAGGTATATAGTGGATTGGTGCAGCGGCAGCCGACAGCGGATTTATGGATTGGTGCGGGGGCAGGTGAACAGGTATATAGGGATTTGTGAGGGGAAAAGTGGGCAGCAGGATATAGTGGTTTGGGCAGCACGGTGGGACCGGTATAAGGGGGACGGGTGCGCGGAGGTAGAAAGCAGGTTATAGCAATTGGGCAGGGGCGGGTTTTACAGCAGTATTTAGGGGATTGGTGCAGCACGGGTAGTAGCGGGGGGTTATGCAGTTGGTGCGGGGGGAGGTGGGCAGCAGGTATAAGCGGATGGTGCAGTGGGAGGTAGACAGCAGGTATTGGGGGTTTGGTCAGGGACTAGGACAGAGGTATATAGGGGATTGGTGCGGGGGAGGTGGACAGAGGTATAAGGGATTGGTGCAGCGGGGAGCAGAGGTATATAGGGGTTGGGGCAGTGGGAGGTAATAGCAGGTATATGCGGATTGGTGCTTGGGGAAAAGGAGGCAGGGGTATATAGCGGTTTGGTGCAGTGGGAGGTAAGCGGTATTTTCGGATTGTGGTTTGAGGTAAAAAGAGGAAATAGTGGTTTGGGGTGCAGCAGCAGGTAGACAGCGGTTTTTGCGGAGGGTGCGCACGGTGGGTGAGGTATAATGGATTGATGCACGGCATTTAGACAGCCGGATAAGTGGATTGGTGCTTTTGAGGTGACACGGGTTAAGTGGAGGGGGCCCCAGGAGCAGGTGGGACAGAGGTTTAAGGGGGGTTGGGTTTCACACAGGTGGGGCGCGGTATATAGTGGTTGATGACCCAAGGTAGGCGCGGTATATAGTGGATTGATGCACGGAGGTAGCAGATATATAGTGGATTGGTGACACGGTAGACAGCGGTTATAGGGGTTGGTGAGGCGGCAGGTAACAGCAGGTATATGGGATTGGTGCTTTTTTGAGGTAACACCCGGTATATAGGGATTGGTGCAGCAGCAGGAAACAGAGGTATATAGGGGTTTGGGCAGTTTAGGTAGACAGCAGTTATAGGGGATTGTGCAGTTTGAGGGGACAGCAGGTATAAACGGTTGGGTTGCGCGGAGGTAAACAGAGGTATTAGCGGTTTGGGTTGCAGCGGAGGTAGGCAGCGGGTAAATACGGATTGGTGCAGTTTGGGGGTAGACAGAGGTATATAGTGGATTGGTGCACGGCAGGTGACAGCGGTATATGGGTTTGGTGCGCAGCAGGAGACGGGTAATTTAGTTGGATGATGCACAAGGTGAAGCAGGTATATAGCGGATTGGTGCAGCGGCATAGAAGAAGGTATTAGGGTTTGGGTGCGCGGCAGGAGAAGAGGAAAATATAGGGATTGGTTCGCGGCGGGTTTAGACAGTAGGAAATTTACGGATTGAGGGTGGGAGGTAGACGCACAAAAGGGGTTTGGGTTGCAGCAGCAGGAAAGACAGCATATAACGGTTGGTGCAGTTGAGGTAGAAGAAAGTATATAGCGGATTGGTGCAGCGGGAGGTAGCCAGCAGGTATATAGCGGATTGGTGCAGCGGCAGGTAGACAGCAGGTATATAGCGGATTGGTGCAGCGGCAGGTAGACAGCAGGTATATAGCGGATTGGTGCAGTTTGAGGTAGACAGCAGGTATATAGCGGATTGGTGCAGTTTGAGGTAGACAGCAGGTATATAGCGGATTGGTGCAGCAGCAGGTAGACAGCAGGTATATAGCGGATTGGTGCAGCGGCAGGTAGACAGCAGGTATATAGTGGATTGGTGCAGCGGCAGGTAGACAGCAGGTATATAGTGGATTGGTGCAGCAGCAGGTAGACAGCAGGTATATAGCAGATTGGTGCAGCAGCAGATATACAGGAAGTAACTGGTACTGGTAACACACAGGAGATCAGCAGTGATAGAGCAGCCGGGGTCAAGCTCTGTGTAGGTACAACATTGAACTGACCAGGAGCAAAGGCAGGAAGTTCCTTATATGCAAACAGAGGTCACAGGTTAATTGCAGGTAATTAGGACACTGTCCCTTTAAATAGCCGGGTATTGCCCTAGGGGGCGCTCAGGGTGCAGTCCCATGCAATAATCTGAAGCATGCATAACTAAGTGCTTTATACAGAGGGCTAGCAATCAACCACTCCCGGCTAATCAAGCTCACAGGTATGGCTTGTATCTACTTGCCCATAACTGGAAAGGGGAGAGTTCTTTATGGTGGGGGTGGGGGTGGGGGGGGGGGCATGAGCCCTGGTTGGTGGGGTTTTGGGGTTATGCCAAGGTCTGGGTATTTAGACTTAGAGGATTAGGGCAACAAATTGCTTCTATGACCCAAGTGAAGGAAATCCTAGATATGTCTTTGCCATCTACAGTATGTGACATTTGTAAACTAGTAAGCCCTAATGGTGGTCAACAATGACTAAGAGGAAGAGACCCTCGTGCATTATTCTCCACCAGGACCACACAGACTTTCTCCATTTTCTCAATTGTGCCAACTGAGCAGAACGTCAGTGAATCTCTGCGCTCCATGAATTATGTATCTCTCTGGTCTTTGAAATGACATTGACTTTTTCTATAACCAAGATCCTTACGGGAACAATATAGGAAATCAGAGAACTAAATAGTGATAAAAGTCATCACTTTGGCGGCGCACAGCGACTCCCCTGCGCCACAAGTAATGTATTCAAAGTCAGCAACGCATTCGTTCTATCAGGCCTGACCCCAACTGATTCATAGGCAGAAGAATAAAGACTATAAAGAACTGTCATCAATTTTAAGTTATTTTTTAAAAATTTTCACTAAATTATTTTCTGGAAGTCAGAAGGATTCCGCTCACTCACAGAGTATTTATAGTTCATCCACAAAGCTTTGCACCCATGACCAACGGATTTTCCCAATGTCACTGTAAACCCAATGATGACCCATTAGTTTTTTTTCTGCTTGTTACTGAGAGTTAGTGTTGCCTGTATAGGTTCCTGTTTGGTTCAACAGCAGTTTGGCTGAAATTGTCAAAATACTAAGGATTTGGGAGATTCCGAACCCAAATGCCATAAAAGTCTTTGTGGAAAAAAAAAAATGTCATGTGGTTTCTGACCACTGGAAAGCAGCTACAGCAGCCGAATGCCTCCAAGTTACATGAGGTTAGGGTTAACCCTCCCCCTATCCTAACCCCACACCCTGCTCTAACCCTAACCCTATCCTAACCCCACACCCTGCTCTAACCCTATCCTAACCCCACACCCTGCTCTAACCCTATCCTAACCCCACACCCTGCTCTAACCCTAACCCTATCCTAACCCCACACCCTGCTCTAACCCTAACCCTATCCTAACCCTAACCCTATCCTAACCCCACACCCTGCTCTAAACCTAACCCTATCCTAACCCCACACCCTGCTCTAACCCTAACCTAACCCTATCCTAACCCCACACCCTGCTCTAACCCTAACCCCATCCTAACCCCACACCCTGCTCTAACCCTAACCCTACCCCCAAAACCCCACCCTGCCTAACCCCATCCAAAACCCCCCCCCCCCCGCCTAAACCAACCCATCCAACTCCACACCCGCCTAAACCTAACCCTATCCTAACCCCACACCCTACTCTAACCCCAACCCTATCCCAACCCCCCCCCGCTAAACCCAAACCCTTTCCAACCCCCCACCCGCTCTCCCTTCCTAACCTCACACCCTGCTCTAAACCCAACCCATCCCCAAACCCCCCACCCCCCTCTAACCCCCACCCCATCCTAAAACCCCCCACCCGCTCTAAACCCCCCTTCCAAAACCCCCCACCCTCTTAAAACCCAACCCTATCCAACCCCACACCCGCTCAAACAAAACCATCCTAACCCCCCACCCCCCTCTAACCCATCCTAACCCCCCAAACCCTTCTAAAAACCCAACCCTTCCCAACCCCCACCTGCTCTAACCCCACCCATTCCAACCCACACCCTGCCTTAACCCTAACCCTTTCCAAAACCCCACACCCTCTTAACCCAAACCCCTTCCTAACCCACACCCTGCTCTAACCTAACCCATCCTAACCCCACACCCTGCTCAAAACCCCTAACCCTACCTAACCCAACCCTGCTTAACCCTAACCCTTCCAAAACCCAACCCCCTGTTTCAACCCAACCCCTACCCTAACCCCACCCCCTGCTTTTAAACCCAACCCCCAAAACCCCACACCCTGCTCTAACCCTAACCCTATCCAAACCCCCACACCCGCCCCAACCCAACCCTTTCCTAACCCCCCCCCTGCTCAAACCCCCAAACCCCTTTCCCTAACCCCACACCCGCTCAAAAACCCTATCCAACCCCACACCCTGCCTAACCCTACCCTAACCCCACACCGCTCTAAACCCAAACCCACCCTACCCCCCACACCCTGCTCTAAACCTAACCCATCCAAACCCCACACCCGCCTAAACCTCCCCTTACCCAAACCCCCACCCCCTGTTTAAACCTAACCCCACCTAACCCCACACCGCTTAACCCTAACCCCAACCTAACCCCACACTCGCTCAACCCCTACCCTATCCTAACCCCCACCCTGCTCAACCCTTTACCTAACCCCACCCCCTCCCAAACCCCTATAAAACCCACACCCGCTCTAAACCAAAACCCTACCCAACCCCACCCCCTGCTCTAACCTAACCCTATCCAACCCCACCCCCGCTAAAACCCAAACCCCCCCCAACCCCACACCCTGCCTAACCCTAACCCCACCCAAAACCCACACTCGCTCAACCCAAACCCCTATCCAAACCCCCCAAAACCCTCCCCTTTAACCCACCTAACCCACCCCCTGCTCTAAAACCCTAAGCCTTCCTAACCCCCACCCCTGCTCTAACCCCCTACCAACCCCCCCCCTGCTAAAACCCTATCCAAACCCCCACACCCGCCTCCCTTTAACCCTTCCAAAACCCAACCCCTGCCCTAACCCTATCCTAACCCCACCCCCTGCTCTAACCCTAACCCTATCCTAACCCCACACCCTGCTCTAACCCTATCCTAACCCCACACCCTGCTCTAACCCCTACCCAACCCCACCCGCTAAACCTCCCCTACCAACCCCACACCCGCTCTAAACCAAACCCCTATCCTAACCCCACACCCTCTCAAAAACCCAAACCCCACCTAACCCCACCCCCCTGCTCCAAACCTAACCCTAACCTAACCCCACACCCTGCCAAACCCCCAACCCAAAACCTAACCCCACACCCTCTCAAACCCAAACCCATCCAACCCCACACCCCTGCCAACCCCAAACCCCCATCCAACCCCACACCCGCCAACCTAACCCCTATCCTAACCCCACACCCTGCCCCTAAACCTAACCCTATCCAACCCCCACCCCCGCTCAAACCCCAAACCCCTAACCAACCCCAAACCCTGTCTAACCCAACCCTATCCTAACCCCCACCCGCCAAACCCAAAAACCCACCTAACCCCCCACCCTGCCAAACCCCTACCAAACCCCCACACCCTCTCAAACCCCAAACCCCTACCCTACCCCACACCCTGCCTAACCCTACCAACCCCACCCCTCTCTAACCCAAACCCCTATCCTAACCCCCCACCCTGCTCTAAACCTAACCCTATCCTAACCCCACCCCTTTTAAACCAAACCCTTCCAACCCCCACACCCTTCTCAAACCCTATCCAACCCCACCCCTCTAAAAACCCTACCCAAAACCCCACACCCGCTCAAACCCAAACCCCTACCTAACCCCTCACCCTGTCAAAACCCAACCCTATCCTAACCCCACCCCTGCTCTAACCCAACCCTTCCAAACCCCCCCAACCCTGCCTAACCCTATCCAAACCCCCCAAAAACCCTGCCAACCCTATCCTAAACCCACCCCCCTAACCCTACCCTAACCCCCACACCCCTCTAACCCTAACCCTATCCAAACCCCCACCCCCTGTCTAACCTAACCCATCCAAACCCCCACACCCTGCTCAAACCCAAACCCCTATCCAAACCCCCACACCCTGCTCTAACCCCAAACTCCCCCAAACCCCCACCCCCTGCTCTAACCCTAACTCTATCCTAACCCCACCCCCGCTCAACCCAAAAACCCAATAACCCCACACCTGCTCAAACCCAAAAACCCTACCCTAACCCCACCCAACCCTGCTCAACCCCAACCAACCCAACCCCCCACCCTGCTCTAACCCAAACCCCTATCCAAACCCCCACACCCGCTCAAACCCCTAACCCTATCCTAACCCCAAAATTTTCTCTAACCCTTCAAACCCCCACACCCTCCAAACCCAACCCTATCCAACCCCACCCCCGCCAAACCAAACCCCCCACCCAAACCCCCACCCCCTTCTAACCCTAACCCTATCCAAACCCCACACCCCCCTCTAACCCACCCTAACCCCACACCCTGCCTAACCCAACCCTACCAAACCCCACACCCCTCAACCCAAACCCTACCCTAACCCCACACCCTGCCTAACCCAAACCCCAAACCAACCCCAAAAACCCTGATCTAACCCTACCTAACCCCACCCCGTTTCAAACCCAAACCCCTATCCAACCCCTTCACGCCTAAACCTCCCCCTACCCAAAACCCCATCCCCTGCTCAAAACCTCCCCCAAATCCAAACCCCCACACCCCTTTTAAACCCAAACCATCCTAACCCCCCACCCTGCTAACCCTAACCCTATCCAAACCCCACACCCTGCTCTAACCCTACCCTAAAAAACCCCACACCCTGCTCTAACCCCTACCCAAACCCCACCCCTCTAACCCTAACCCATCCTAACCCCACACCCTGATCTAACCCTATCCAAACCCCAAACCCTGCACAAAACCTAACCCTTACCCTAACCCCCCCCCAAAACCCTGCTTAACCCAACTCATCCAAACCCCAAAACCCTGCTCAACCCCTATCCAACCCCCCCCCTGCTCAACCCATCCAAACCCCCACACCCTGCTCTAACCCTTCCTAACCCACATCCTGCTTAACCCTAACCCTTTCCTACCCCCAAATCACTGTTCAAAAAACTAACCCTTCCTAACCCCTACAGCCAAAACCTGCCCCCATCCTAACCCCACACCCTGCTCAAACCCAACCCTATCCAAACCCCCACACCCTCTCAACCCTATACAAACCCCCAACCCTGCTCTAAACCAACCTTACCAAACCCCCCCACCCTGCTCTAACCCAACCCTTCCAAACCCCCACACCCTGCCTAAACAACCCTACCCCAAACCCCACACCCTCCTAACCCTAACCCTACCCTAACCCCACACCCGCCTAAACCCTAAACCCTTCCCAACCCCCCACACCCTGCTCAACCCCAAACCCCATCCAAACCCCCCACCCCCTCTCAAACCCCTAACCCTATCCTACCCCCACCCCCGCTCTAACCTAACCCTACCAACCCCCACCCTGCTCTAACCCTATCCTAACCCCACACCCTGCTCTAACCCTATCCTAACCCCACACCCTGCTCTAAACCTAACCCTATCCTAACCCCACACCCTGCTCTAACCCTATCCTAACCCCACACCCTGCTCTAACCCTAACCCTATCCTAACCCTATCCTAACCCCACACCCTGCTCTAACCCTAACCCTATCCTAACCCCACACCCTGCTCTAACCCTAACCCTATCCTAACCCCACACCCTGCTCTAACCCTAACCCTATCCTAACCCCACACCCTGCTCTAACCCTAACCCTATCCTAACCCCACACCCTGCTCTAAACCTAACCCTATCCTTACCCCTATCCCTTCTCTAACTCTAGCCCCTATCTCTAACAGTAACTCTGTACCTAACTCCAGCCCAACCCAAACTACAAGACTAAACTCATTTGAAATTTCAACCTAAACCATAACCCCAGACCCTAAATCCACCAGAACCCTAAATCTATCCCTAACTCTAGCCCTTCCCAAACCACAACACTGACCCTACCAGAAACTTCAACCCAAAACCTAAGCCAAAACCCTAAACCTACTTTATATACTTGCCATAACCCTAACCCTATCCACACCACTAACCGTATCTTACCCCCTATCCCTCCCCTAACCCCAACTGATATTTCAACCCAAATCCTAACTCCTAATCCTACACCTACCCTTACTTTATCTTAACCCCCTAACCCTAGCCCATCTCCCGAACTTTATTCCTAACACCAGCCCTACACAAACTTCAAGACTATCACCCCTTGGAAATTCAGGATAAACCCTAATCCCCCACATGACCTTACCCTGAGCCTTTCCTAACTTTACCATAACCCTATCTCTGTCCCTAATCCCAATTTAAACTTCAACACAAACCTAAACCAGGACTCCAACCTGAATTCCACCCATATTCCTATTTTAGGGTTAGGGCAAGGGTCAGTTTTACCTTGAATAGTTGAATTCCACCAAAATTAGGTTTTGAATGACCCAAATCAATTTCCTGATACTCGGGACAAATTTACCTGTGACCAGAAGCCAAAGAACCAACCTTTCCAGGACTAATGGTGGCCGGAGTAGTGGAAGCCTTTAGGGAATGTCACCAATGGGTTATTATGTTACCACTTTTTGGCTGCAACATTGTTTCCCTTGTGTTTCTGAATGTATCATAATGGGATTCCACCACATACATGATACATGATAGCGGCCATATTGCTGAAAAACAGACAAATAGTGACTTGATAACATTTTGAAGAACCTGACGGTAGAGGAAGAAGAGGAAGAAGAGGACCCCGAGGACTCGTGTACAAAGGTGACTGCAGCAGATATCTCCTGTATTTACTCTATGAGACACTGATCCGAGCAGCGAGTAACCTTTCTGTTATTCGGAAACGGAGCCCGGGGCCCATACTGATTCACCAGCTCATTAGGCCAAAACGTGCCCCCCGGGGGGCCGAACTGACCTCCAGTTTAAGAGGGGAAAAGGGAAAGAAAGCAAAAGCCTCTAAGGAACGTGATAGGTTCTTATAGAAATCTATCTATTTATCTATGGAAGCAGCAGAGAAAAGCTGAACGTGATATCATGAATTTCTGTGTCATCTGCTCCGAGATCACAAACCAAAGCAATGAACAAGCGGAGATCACTCTCTGTGCCGAAATATCATCTGTCAACTTAATATTTCTTACATCTGTATCTATATTATATCTATGTATGTTACAGTATGTCTATTTATCTTTCTCATACCCATCTATCTACCCAAAACTATATACTCATATTATCTATCTCCATCTCTCTCTCCCATCATCTACTATCTCAATCTATCTATCATTATCTATCTTCTATCTATCTATCTATCTATCTCCTATCTCTCTCATACCCATCTATCTATCATCCCCAATCAACATCTATCCACTATCTATCTATATCATCTATCTATCTCATATCTATCTACTATCTATTATCTATCCACCTTATTTATCTATCTATCTATCCTTCTACTATCATCATCTATCTACCATACTATCTATCTATTATCTATCTATCTATCAATCTATCTTCCCTATCTCCGCAACCCCACTATCTACTACTACTATCTATCTACTACATCTCATATCCTCTATCTACATTACATCACTAAACTATCTCATATCTATCTATCTATTCTATCTCATACTATCTATATCTATCTATCTACAACTATCTATCTATCTCCTTCTATCTCATTTCACTACTCATATCTTTTATCTACTATCTATCTCCTACTATCTACTATCATCTATCTTCTATCTATTTTTTAATACTATCTATCTACACCCTTTTCTATTTATCACTACTATTTAGTATCTATCTAACTTTAAATATCTATCTATCTCAATCTATCTATATCTATCTATTCATATCTACTTTTCTATTATCTATCATCCAAAAATTACATCTATTTAATATATAAAAACAAAACAAGAGGTCGGCGCGCGTACTTAAAAAGGCGATGCCTGAGATTAGGAGAAACTATAATTATATTTTTTAAAATAGAGACGTGAGTCTCAATTTATAAAACAAAATAAAAAAGCCCGACGCGTTTCGCATGGTGATCCCTCTTTCTTCAAAGGGGGGGGCAAAACAAACAATGTGGGGGGGAAATATATAGAGAACAGCATTTAAAAAAAAAAGTGTTCTCAACACAACTCAAGATTCGCTTTTTATTTTGTACTAAACTCACTGAAACGGTTTTTGATCTAGCTGGGCACCATGACTTCCGCAAACCCTTTCCAATCGTTGACTAACAGATATTGAAGGGTGATCCATTTTTAAAAGCCGTTATATGCTGTATGCCCCTTTATCTGCAAAAACGAATCTCCGGGTTTTTAAGTTATGCAAACCCCTTTTTTTTTTTACATGCTGTTCTCTATATATTCTCCCCCATTGTTTTATCTGCACCCCTGAAAAAAATGGGGCTCCCCATGCGAACGCGTCGGGTTTTTATTCTAGTTTTTTAAAAAATTGGGGCTCATCGTCTCTATTTTTTTTAAATATAATTAAGCTTACTCCTAATCTCACACGCCTTTTTAAGTACCCGCCGCAACCCCCTTGTTTTTTTTTTATTTTATTTAAACCCCGGTGGGTTTCTGCACGTGGGATCCAAGACGCCCGGCGCCGCTACCCCCCAAATGTACTTGGAGCTCTAAGCGATTTTAAAGTTGGCCTCGGGCCCATTCACAACTCATAGGGTGGGACACTATAACTAGCACGATTAATTATTTATAACATACTTTCACTATTGTGCGCCTGTTTGCTTTCTCTTTTTCTTTTATATATATTTAATATATATCTATCTATCTATCTCATATCTATCTATATATCTATCTTATATCTAATCTATCTATCTATCTATCTATCTTTCTATTTATCTCATATCTATCTATCTCACATCTATCTATCTATCTTTCTATCTATCTATCTCCTTTCCTTCTATCTATCTATCTATCTATCTCATATCTATCTATTCATCTATCTACTGTATTTATCTATCTATCTCATATATATCTATTTAATATATATCTATCTATCTTACTCATATCTATATATATATCTATGTTATATCTAAACTATCTTTTCTATCTATCTATTATCTATCTATCTATCATCTTTTATTCTATCTCATATCTATCTGTCCCATCTCATATCTATCTATCTATCTATCTATCTAGCTATCTTCTATCAATCTCTATCATCTTTTATCTAGCTATCTATCTATCTACCTATCCCATATCTAATCCCATCTATCTATCTATCTATCTATTCAATCTTATCTATCTATCTATCTATCTATCTATCTCATATCTATCTCATATCTATCTCTCTATCCATCCATCCATCTTGGAATGAGTCCAGAACCTCATACAATTACATGGCAGAGCCCGGTAAAATCTTCCTTTCATTAATATTCAGGCCTAACGTCTAAAACAAAAGGAGCCTTTTCCGTAGATTCTGCGGCCCCGGGTTGTGGACCCTGATGCATTTCATATGACGGTCACTTTGCCGATTAAGGAAGAAGTCATTAGCAGAGCTGATCGTCTTCCTGTGTGAGTCACACTGTAATGTAGCTGAAGTTATGAAAGTAGAAATCAGATCAATTATTTGATTGACCACGAGCCGAGGCCGGTGTCACAGCGCTGCGCGGAAATGCCCTTTATCTATAGGTTCCTACAGGCAGCGATAATAGAAAACACAAATATATTGTCTTCCGGGAAAGTCTTTCTTTATCCGTTGGTTCTCGGAGACGTTTAGTCAATGAATCCGACCGCGCTTCTTATAATCTACATTTAAATTGGAAAAGAGTTGATATCGCCGCCCGCTCCGGCCTTCAGCTACGTTACATTAGTACTATTATTCTTATTATTCTGTGAATCTTTGTCAAAGGAACAGCATAAAATCTCCCCGAGCCGGAAAGTGCACGTGATACAGCAAAGTCCGACGGAGTCTGTCAGAAGCCGCTTCATGAGCTGAGAACATTGACAGTCTGAATGGATGCACGGACATTGTTATCAGAGGGGATGTGGGACTAAGAGCTGCTCAAGTTCTAGAACAGCCGAGGTCGTCCTAGGTAAAGCCTGTAAAAGGGCGTCACGCTCCAAGGCAACTGAACCTTTGGTACAATTGGTGTTGTCCAATTTATGCAAAAACTTCAAAAAGACCTCCCAATCCCATAGAAAAGCCAAAGAAACCTAAACTGACCTTTCTAATCCATTGGCAACCCAGTGTAGACGTCTGTAGAGACTTTGTTTACATGTAGTTGGCACATGACCCATACAAGTACAGAGGTCACTATGGGCATCACTGCTCAGTGATGGGAGCCATGAATCCAATGATTCGGCAACTGAAGCTTTTGTCCAATTGGCGTTGTCCAATTTATGAAAAAACATCAAAAAGACCTTCCAGTCCAATAGAAAAGCGAAAAACATCTAAACTCGCCTCTCTAATCCATTGGCAATCCAATGTAGATGCTGCAGTGGTCCATAGAGACTTTGTTTACATGTGGTTGGCACATGACCCATGCAAGTACAGAGGTCACATGTCATACTATGGGCATCACTGCTCAATGATGGAAGCCATGAATCCAATGGTTCGGCAAGTGAACCTTTGGTCCAATTGGCGTTGTCCAATTTATGCAAAAACATCAAAAAGACCTTCCAATCCAATAGGAAAGCGAAAAACACATCTAAACTCACCTCTCTAATCCATTGGCAACCCAGTGTAGACGTCCTGGTCGTCCGTAGAGACTTTGTTTACATGTAGTTGGCACATGACCCATGCAAGGTCAGAGGTCACTATGGGCATCACTGCTCAGTGATGGGAGCCATGAATCCAATGATTCGGCAAGTGAACTTTTTGTCCATTTGGGGTTGTCCAATTTATGCAATATACCTTCCATTCCAATAAAAAAAGCCCAAAAAAACCTAAACTCACCTCTCTAATCCATTGGCAAACCAGAGTAGAAGCTCCAGTGGTTCACAGAGAGTTTGTTTGCATGTGGTTGGCACATGACCCATGCAAGTTCAGGGGTTACATGTCATACTATGGGCATCACTGCTCAATGATGGGAACCATGAATCCAATGGATCGCAACTGAACCTTTTGTCCAATTGGCGTTGTCCAATTTATGCAAAAACATCAAAAAGACCTTCCAATCCAATAGAAAAGCCAAAGAAACCTAAACTCACCTCTCTAATGCACTGCTGATCCAGTACAGAAGCTCCAGTGGTCCATAGGGACTTTGTTTACATCTGAATTACTTGTTTAGTGGCAACTGAACCTTTTGTCCAATAGGGATTGTCCAATCTCTACAAAAATATCAAAAAATACCTTCCAATCCAATAAAAAAGCCAAAGAAACCTAAACTCACCTCTCTAATCCATTGGCAATCCAGTGTAGAAGCTTCAGTGATCCACAGAGAGTTTGTTTACATGTGGCTGATGCATGACCCATGCAGGGGTCACATGTCATACTGTGGGCATCACTGCTCAATGATGGGAACCATTAATCCAATGGTTCGGTAACTGAACCTTTTGTCCAATTAACGTTGTCCAATTTATGCAAAAACATCAAAAAGACCTTCCAATCCAATAGGAAAGTGAAACACATCTAAACTCGCCTCTCTAATCCATTGGCAATCCAATGTAGACGCTGCAGTGGTCCATAGAGACTTTGTTTACATGTGGTTGGCACATGACCCATGCAAGTACAGAGGTCACATGTCATACTATGGGCATCACTGCTCAATGATGGGAGCCATGAATCCAATGGTTCGGCAACTGAACCTTTTGTCCATTTGGGGTTGTCCAATTTATCAAAAAATATACAAAAGACCTTACAATCAAATAAAACAGCCAAAACAACCTAAACTAAACTCTCGAATCCACTGCCGATCCAGCGTAGATGCCTTGATGGTCCATAGGGACTTTGTCGCTGGCACATGACCCTTGTGAGCTCAGGGGTCACATGTCATACTATGGGCATCATCGCTGAGTGATGGGAATCATGAATCCAATAGTATGGTAACTGACCCTTTTGTATAAGTGGGGTTGTCCAATTTATCCAAAAATTCTCAAGTGTAGACGTTCTGGTGGTCCATAGGGACTTTGTGGTTGGCACATGACCCATGCGAGCTCAGGGGTCACATGTCCTACTATGGACATCATTGCTCAGTGATTGGAACCTTGAATCCAATGGTACGGTATCTGACCTTTTTGTATAACTGGAGTTATCCAATTTAGAAGACTGGACTGTCCAAGGACACTTTGTGTACATGCGGTTGGGATGTCACCGGCGCATCCTTTTGTCCGGTTGGGATTGACCAATCGATACAAAGTTATGAAAAAGTCTAATAAATTAAAAAAACAAGCAAACCTAAACTCAACTCTTTAATCCAACATCGATCCAGCATAGATGCCCTGATGGCCCATAGAGACTTTGTTTACATGTGGTTGGCACAGCCTCAAGGGTCACATGTCGTTCTTGGGGCATCACAGCTCGATGATGTGAACCATGATGGTACAAGCAACTGAACCTTTTGTTGGGGTTGTCAAATTTATCCAACAATTCTCCAATGAGCAGCCAATTTAATAAAATAAAAAACAAACCCAAACTCACCCCTGTAATCCACTGCTGATCCAGTGTAGACGCCATGGTGGTCCATAGGGACTTTGTGGTTGGCACATGACCCATGCAAGCTCAGGGGTCACATGTCCTACTGTCCAATTTACCCCAAAATTCTCAAAAGAGCAGCCAATAGGATAAAATAAAAAAACAAACCCAAACTCACCTCTAATCCACTGCTGATCCAGTGTAGACACCATGGTGGTCCATAGGGACTTTGTGGTTGGCACATGACCCATGCAAGCTCAGGGGTCACATGTCCTACTGTCCAATTTACCCCAAAATTCACAAAAGAGCTGCAAATAGGATAAAATAAAAAAACAAACCCAAACTCACCTCTAATCCACTGCTGATCCAGTGTAGACACCATGGTGGTCCATAGGGACTTTGTGGTTGGCACATGACCCAATCAATACTTTTACCCCATACAACCCTACCACAAACCCCCACCAACACCACCTATCCTCCCAATTAACCCCACCAATAAACCCACCCCCACACCACCACCAACCCATCATAACATATACTACTCCAATTATAAACCCATTTTACAAATATTTAATTCACAAATACCCAACACATCTACCATTTACCCCATACCAAAAATTTCCACTATAATCCACAACCCCTATCCCCCTTCCTCTGTCCCCACATCAACACCTATAAACACCACACACACTACCCTCTTCTTACTCCCCACCCCTATTCATCCCACCATCCCCCTTCCACCCAAAACCCAAAAAAATCCTCCCTATCCTATAACAACCAACTAAAACTTTACATACCCCATCACAAATATACCTCTCATTTCTAACCACCATACTTGTCCCAAACCTCAACCCCTAACATTTCTCTCTATATATTTTTCACTACAACCCATTTCAACTTTTACCAACCACATCACCATCTTCCTTATAAACACCATCCCTTTCCCAAATATTTTCAACCTTTCACCTTATTCTCTCCTCTCCCCCACACAATCTCAAAACCTCATACACCATTTTTCCCGTTCACAATCATCAACCCAATACCCATTTACAATCCCAACATCCTCCCTATCCATCCAACCTCCCAATCCTCCCCCCTCAAATCCCTCTCTACCACCCCCATTTTAAACCCAACCACCATACCTTCCCAACCCTCCCAACCACCTTAACCTCCCCCCCCCCCCCTCCCCCTCCCAACCACTTAAAATATACAACCCTTTTAAAATCCCTTCCTATCGAAGAGTAAGTGAGACATTGGTGACTCCGTCAGTACTCCCATTACAGCCCACTCCTCCCTACTCGTCAGTGTCATTGTCGTCGTGCTATGTCCACCTCTTGCCCTCTCCTGACTCGCCAGTGTCAGTCACAACTACTACTCCTTCAACCACCCTTATACACAGATATCGCCCAAGAGAAGCACCCACCATAACCAGATGTCGAAGCCTATCTGACTCCGTCAAAAGCAAGATGGTATCGTGCCTCGTTCCCTCCCCTCAAACACCGCCGAGTTGAAACGTGTACGACTCTGCGATACAGCAGATTATAGACGTCATGACTGATCCATGTATGAAATTCTACGTGTAGATTGTACCTTCACTATGTGTAGTGTGTACATCTACTGTGTGTGTCTCGACTCCACTGTACTGCACCGACTAAGTTGTGATCAGACATTAGATCCTGACACGCAGCACCTATCGTGTGCACCTGACAACTAGTACAGAATCTCTTCCATTGTCATCCTCTATTCCAAATCTGAATACAATCTGTATTGAACGATCGCGTCGCCTGTCTCCCTCTTCAGATCTCCTATCTCCACTATGTGGTCACACTCTCCCTGTGCTCTGCCCCTGTCACTGTCAGTATTCCAGAATACCAAGGCTACTACTCTACACACTACGTGTCTGTAAAAAACACTGCACCCGCAACCACTGTCCTATCTTAACCACTCATTCACATCCACTGTCTCAGTTCATACCATCATATATCAAGACAGAGATGCACACAACCCACATATACACGCGTCCTTCTAACCAGAGACTATCGACACACGACACCCATCACCACTGAAATTCTTAGATCCCCACCCTCTACACCACTGACCCTCCTCCATCAGATCCCCTCATCCACCACAATTCCCACCCCCACCAACCTCCACCGTGCAACAACTCATACATCCCAAATGTTCAACACCCTACCTACCTGTGCGCATCAATCACTTTCCCCCCCGACTGTCCACCTACTCTTATGTCATCACCCTCAGACTACACATCTAATCGTCCACCACCACCACACCCTGTCATCACCCTCACCTCGCACCTCACTCCACGTACACTTACAGACACTTTGTAATAAACATAATATCCACAATGTGTGTCAAACACATACGCCCACACTACTCACATCAATATCCTCATCGATATGTGAGTGCATCATATCTTGTCTATATGTACTCCTGCTCCAGAGACGCTTCTCTGTTCCTTCTCTCTTCAGATCTTACTTCCGACCACACCGCTGTCACCCGCCCTGTCTATCTCTACTCCATGTCCACCCCTGTCATAACAGTGTCCGCTCTCCCTCCACACACACGTGTCCACACCCTACCCTCCACGCTCTACCCAGTGTATCTAACTCCATACACCACCTGAACTTGTTGCCCCTCTGACCGTTTCACGTGAGTGGTGTCGCTCTCACTCTACTCAACATTATAGTCCCATACCACACTGTCCAAACACCAACAAGTGCCCCTACCAAGATCCAGATACCCAGATATATCCTAATGTTTGCAGACATCCTCTCACCCACTCAATGCTCACCAACACACCTCCTATGTCCCCCCCTCACCTGCACTCTGTTACCCGATCATACTCCTCAATGTGGCCCGTCAACCTGTAAGTCTCCTGCAGTCCCTCTACACTCGTCCATCTAGTACACACCCCTGATATTCTACTATCATATCCCTAACATCCACATGTGTCCTCCACCACTCCATCTAACCCACACCATGTCCACCCACATGTTATACATCTCCCCTCCTGCATTCCCATTACCCTCCCACCCCACTGTGACCTCTCCATAGACACTGTGATCCTAAGAACATTGATCCCTCGTGCATACACTCGCCATGCACCAAGACATCTACTTAATAAGTCAGTCATCCAGACCACACACAATCCCACTCCCCGATTCACACTCAACACTACTCCCTATCCTCACATTGCACACCACATCTCTCCCAGCACTCATATATGTATACAGTCCACACCCAAGTCACTCCCCCACTATCCTCACCACCTCTTACACACCACCTTGTCACCATCACACTATGTCCCCCCACCACAACATCACACTCACCCCCCCCTGACACTCACCCCCTAGCATCTTCATCTCAACAGACTCCTGACAATCACACCTGTGTGTCACTTCCTCCCTGTTCAGTCACTCCCCCTCTCCCTGTGTGATCCTCCCCCAATCTCCCCACTACTGTTGTATGCTCCCTCCCCTGTCCCCCATAACCCTCCTACCTCCCCCACCGTGTCCACACCCCCCCCCTGTTCACCACCCCTATCATACTAATGCATATCCCACCAACTACCACACATTGTCACACCTCCCCCTGCCCACCATCACCCCACACCTCCCATATATATATCAAGACCCCCCCCCCACCCCTCCCCCAACATTCTCCCACACTGTGCATTGTCCACCTCCACCCTGTGTACACCCACAAAAAGTAGTCCCATATCACTCATCAGACATACAAGCCTCTACCACCCCCCTCTCACCATCTAACTCCTCACCTCCTCTTATATATGTTCCCTGACCTCCTCACCCTCTCCGCCCCCCACACAGACCCCCACCACCCTACATACTCTCTCATCCCATTATATGTGTGTCACAATCTCCTTACCGTCACCTCTCTCAACTCAAACATCACCCTCTCCTCCTCTCCTCGCTCTACCCCTCACAGACCACCTATGTACCACTCACAGCACACATGCCAGTGCTCATCATACATCCTCTGCATCACCGTCACTCAGATGTGTCACACCACCTATAATTACTGTCCACATACTTAGATACTCACACTCAACACTGCCAAGACTCATATCACTCAATCAGTCCCTCCCAGAGATATCTTCCATCTGTTACTACACCAGTCCTCGTAACTGACCACCCGTCAGACACATCACTCCTTGTGTATACTCACAATATCACTCTCGTCTGCCCTAACTATGCCTACCCCTCTTACACTAACACTCAACTGTCCCTATTCACTATACCTCAACCTCTGTACAAACCTCCCGTCACCTTGTTCACATGACCCTACTTCACATATCTCACTCACACTACGTGTGACACTCTACTCATCTCACCCTCACTCACACACTTCTGACACCTACTATCATACTCCCTCCTCACATCCAATACTGTACACCTCAAACCTCATGTAACACATGCTTCCTAATACCCTAAGTCATCTACCTCTTAACATGTCCACTCACCACCTCACTGTTGTCTCTATACTCACCCAGAAATATTCTATACAGTATATCTGACAGATGTCAAATACTCAATACTGTAATGTCTTCGACCCATCACAGTCTTTTCTATCTATCTGGTTCTGGTGTGTCTATATGTCCAGTTGTCTCTGTCGACAATGTGTGTCCCCCCCCCTCACACATCCTGAACTAACTCACTGTAGACATTCATACAGCTCCCTACCTCTTAAACAGCTGTCAAAGTGATCAACTCACTCCTCACTGTCACTAAACTCACATTCACACTGTGTGTCACTCTGCTCACACATATCATGACTCTAATGGACTGCTCAGACGTGTACACATAGCTCTACTACTCACGTGTCTGTGTGTCCAGAACTCAGTGTGTCAATCACTACTCACTCAATCAATCTCCTCTTAATACACACACATGGAATCTGCATCCCCTAATGCTTGCTTCTCTCGTGTATCCTGTTTACATCTGACTCTTTGTCTTGTCACGCACTTCTGTTCGTCAAACTCTGTGTTCACTGTCACTACTGTATCAAATTGCACTCACGCTTGTACTTGTCTCCAATACCATGAGTCATATGCTCAGTCTACACTCATGTTGACCTGCTGATGAGATCCATCTACTGTCATGTATATGATGTGTGTTTCGCCACATGCACACAGTCACACGTCTTGTTGACACCATTAACTCACTCACAGTCTCGTGTCTCAACTGTGCTGTATTCATATCTTCACTATCTGTCAAGTCGCTGATCTGTAGGTTGTCACGTCCCACGTCTGCTGTGTGTGTCTCTGTCAAGTTGCTGTTGTATCTGTCAGACCGCAATGTGTGTACCGTTGACTGTGCACACTACCACCAGTCACTTCGGACTGTGCCGCTCACGTCTACTGTCACAGAATGGTGTCAGTTACCGCGTGTAGTTGTCTGTTGTGTCTCACTCACATCTATTGACTATGTCTCACTCAAGATTCTAACCTATACTCACTCTATTCGTACTGTTCCACTCTACTCCAGTAGTACATGTGCTTCACATGACTGTGACTATGTCTCTGACTGTTGTATCATTCGCATTCACACAGTGCCAGTGCATGTGTGTCCTCAATCCCATACATTCAGATAGTAACTTACGTCACCGTGTGTTAATCAAGTGGCATATTCCATGCTGTCACTAGTGCCCGACTCACACTTCGTTTGTGTATGATAGATAGATAGACTTTAGTTGTTACTATTGTTCACTACAGAGTTCACTATGTTACAATGCATTGTTCATATCCGACATGTAGTATCACTTGACTGTCTCATCTCATCGTGTACAGTAGCGACTGGTGTGCACTAGAACAGACTGTGTCTCAATGTCACTGTGTGCTGTCACTATGATCTTGTCTGTTGCTGTTTTCTACTCTAACTGACTAACTCACTCACTAACTCACCTCTTATTTAAAGACTTCACAGTGTCAAGATGTGATATTCACTCACTCATGTATGTCAGGCCATGTGTGTAAACTAGATGTTGGTAGTCTGTGGCCAATGAAAGATACTCAACTGCTCTCAGTCTGTGCATTGTGTGTGTTCGTGTGTTTACTCTTAGCCATGAATATACCCTTGTACGCTATAACTGTCAGATAGTGTTCACTCATGTCTAACGATGATTGTATCTCACTTCATTTGTCTATGTATCTAGTGTATGATTCTCTATGTTGTTAATCTCTCTCTGTCATGAGTGTATCTTATACCACGAGTAGATGTTCTCTGAACGTCACTGTAGAGCATACTCAGAAAGTCTCATTTCAATAACTACCGTCATACTCACTCAGAACTATAGCTCTCACTAACTATCATGATAGTCTTAAAGAATGTGTTACATCATGAGTACAGTGGCTGAAATATAAGAATAATAATAAATAAATAAGTTAATGCGTACTTGTTCCTATCCTAACCTCTTATATGGTAATATTGGTGTGTAATGTATGTGCAGCTTTGTCCTCAAATCCCTAGTGCGAAACTGTGTCTCCAACCAATCTATACGTGTGTGTGTGTGTCCATGAGGTTGATTGACCATGGTATTTGCAACATGAATCTCTCATTTTCGCTGATAAATAAAACATAGTGTGAAATGTATAAGACTGTGTGATCTGTCTAGATTTGTCTGTGTGAAAATGTTACAATTGTGTTACATAACATCTGCTGCATGTAACTTGAATAGCTAATTGGATATCAATAGATGTGTGGATAGAGTGATCTCTATCAATAATTGAAAGCCACGATATATGTACTAGATAAGTGTCTAGTGGTTATACTACTGTATGTCAGATTGTCAATAGCGAAGTAGAAGTGCTTATAAATGCTGTCTATAGCTAAGAGATAGTGATATATTATGACTATAGGAAGCTCTATATAGATAGTAGTAGAAGAGTATGACAGTGAATGTGAGTTGTGAGTATGTAGCTATGTAGTGCTCTGAATGTTAAATGTGTGTAATATATTAAACAGATAGAAAGATAGGTATGGATAGAGAGCTGCAGATAGATAGAGGTAGGAGGATGATGAGAATAGAATTCGTAATCTCAGTGCGCTCGCGGGTCTGCGAGCCGGTGCGAGGCACTCTTGTTGTGTAGTCCGGTTACATATTTTATTTTGTTGGTTGGGTGGCATCATAGTGTGTGGGAGAATCAGAAGAGAAGAACAAGATAAAGTAGCTATAACCAAGTTGCGTAGACACCTGCGCTATGTTGGCAATTCCAGCTGTGACTTAGCTGTTTCTGTCAATGAGTGCGTTATGCACAGATTAGCTTAAATAGCGGTATTTCGGGTTAGGGGGATATGTGCTCTTACGCCCCGATTTACCTCGGAACTACCCAAATAACACGCCCCCCCCCCCCCCCCCCCCCGCCCCCGCCCCCCCCCCCCCCCTCCCATAGCGGAGGCGTCCTTTTAGTCCCACGTGCAGGAAGGTTCAACGCTCGCGTGTTAAACAAAGGAGAATCAGGGCAATGCTGTTCGTCCTATGTAACAGAGACACCGGAGTGTAGAGAATAATTTTCAGGCAATGCTTCATGGGAAAAAATGCAAATGAACTTTGCTCTGAAAGGAATATTGTCATAGATAGGGCCAACTGTGTCTGGTGTTAGGGTCAGCATAGTGAGAGACATGGTTGGGATATTGTCAGGGATAGGATAGGGCTAAGGGTGTCTGGTGTTAGGGTCAGCATAGCTCAGGGACAATGGTAGGGATATTGTCAAGGATAGGATAGGACCAAGGGGTGTTGGTCTTAGGGTCAGCATAGCTTAGGGACATTAGTAGGGATACTGTTAAAGGTAGAATAGGGCCAAGGGGTGTCTGATGTTAAGGTTCAAATTAGGGACAGGTTAGGGAATGAATTAGGGAAAATAGGAAGCACTCTTCTAATACAGGCTTTAGAACTCAATAAATACAAAGAGTAATTATTTCAGTAGCCCAATGTATCCGAAATGTAACCAATGTATCAGAAATGTATCCAATGTATCCGAAATGTAACCAATGTATCCGAAATGTATCCAATGTATCCGAAATGTAACCAATGTATCTCTTTGTAGTGACCCTTGTTAATAAGGCAGAAAGTTAGTGTTGTGCTAAGGATTCAGTTCAAAGTCAAATCTGACCATAATCCATAGAGCTTCGAATCAATTTTTGCAAATGGTTAAACTTCTTAGCTCAAGCCCTAACCCTGATCCTCCTACTACACATGACTCCTGCGCTCTGCTTCCCTTTCTATGCCTCTGTTATTCTCAGAAACCCACCATACCCAAGAGCCCACATGCCCAGGTGTCCACCATACACAAGATTCCACCATGTCCTGGGACCCACCATGGCCACTGACAGGGATATCATAGCCATGGTCCACCATGTCAAGGATCCACAGTTTTTGCAGGGATTGGACTTCCACTATGCCCAGGGACCCACCATGCCATGGGACTCACCATGCTATGGGACTTTCCATACCCAGGGGTCCACTATGATCATTGATAGGGACACCATAACCATGACCCACCATACCCAAGAGCCCACATGCCCAGGGGTCCACCACACACAAGATCCCACCATGCCCTGGGACCCACCATGGCCATTGACAAGGATATCATAGCCATGGTCCATAATGCCCATTGGTCCACCCTGCCCAAGGGCCCACCATGTCAACTGAGTACCACAGTGCCCAGAGGGCTTACCACCAATGCCCAGGAAGGATTCACTTACTGACCGTGGGACAACACCTACTCGCTATGGGATCACCCATGCTATGGGATGCACCATGCCCAGGGGTCCACCATCCTCAAGGGCCCACCATGATCAGGGACTCATCATACCGAAGGGTCCACCATTGTCATTGACAGGGACACCAGAGCCATGGCCCACCATACTCAAAGGCCACTATGCCAAGGAATCCACCATGCCCACGGACCAACAATGCCCAGGGTTGGACCCACCATGCACAGAGGTCCACCATGCCCATGAGCTAAAGGTTTCCCCTTATATATGTATATGGATTAAAGCACCACCACCTTCTACACATATTTCCTATACTTCCTGCCTGCTGTGTTATATCTATGTATCCATTATTGATAGGAGCCGGAGTCTACTGCGGGGGCTTCCCATTACCTGAAAGTGGATTAATGGAGGACTCCTATGTCCCCTCCATCCTGTGTCTCATCCCTCCATCCTGTGATACATCCCTCCATCCTGTGATACAACCCTCCATCCTGTGATACATCCCTCCATCCTGTGATACATCCCTCCATCCTGTGACACATCCCTCCATCCTGTGATACATCCCTCCATCTCACATCCCTCCATCCTGTCACACATCCCTCCATCTCACATCCCTCCATCCTGTGACACATCCCTCCATCCTGTGACACATCCTTCCATCTCACATCCCTCCATCCTGAGACACATCCCTCCATCTCACATCCCTCCATCCTGTGACACGCATCCTCCATCTCCACATCCCCTTCCATCTTTGTGTGACACAGTGCCCTCCATCCTGTGACACATCCCTCCACCCTGTGACACATCCGTCCATCCTGTGACACATCCCTCCATCCTGTTACACATCCCTGCATCCTGTCACACATCCCTCCATCCCGTCACACATCTCTCCATCCTGTCACACATCCCTCCATCCTGTGATATATCCCCTCCTTCCTGTGAACATCATCACCGTCACATCACATCACCATCCCCTGTTACACATCCCTCCACCTCACATCCCTCCATCCTGTCACACATCCCTCCATCCTGTCACACATCCCTCCATCCTGTGATATATCCCTCCATCCTGTGACACATCCATCCATACTGTTATACATCCCTCCATCCTGTGATACATCCCTCCATCCTGTGATACATCCCTCCATCCTGTGACACATCCCTCCATCTCACATCCCTCCATCCTGTGACACATCCCTCCATCCTGTGACACATCCCTCCATCCTGTCACACATCCCTCCATCTCACATCCCTCCATCCTGTGACACATCCCTCCATCCTGTCACACATCCCTCCATCCTGTCACACATCCCTCCATCCTGTCACACATCCCTCCATCCTGTGATACATCCCTCCATCCTGTGACACATCCCTCCATCCTGTGATACATCCCTCCATCCTGTCACACATCCCTCCATCCTGTGACACATCCTCCATTCTCATGATCCTTCCATTTCACATCCTGATCCTGTGATACTCCCCCATCCTGGTGACAACATCCACTCCAATCTCACATCCCTCCATCTCACATCCCTCCATCCTGTGATACATCCCTCCATCTCACATCCCTTGATCCTGTGATACATCCCTCCATCCTGTGATACATCCCTCCATCCTGTGATACATCCCTCCATCCTGTGACACATCCCTCCATCCTGTGATACATCCCTCCATCCTGTGATACATCCCTCCATCCTGTGACACATCCCTCCATCTCACATCCCTCCATCTCACATCCCTTGATCCTGTGATACATCCCTCCATCCTGTCACACATCCCTCCATCTCACATCCCTCCATTCACATCTTCATCTGTGATACATCCCTCCATCTCACATCCCTTTATCCTGTGATACCTCCCTCCATCCTGTGACACATCCCTCCATCTCACATCCCTCCATCTCACATCCCTCCATCCTGTGATACATCCCTCCATCTCACATCCCTTGATCCTGTGATACATCCCTCCATCCTGTGACACATCCCTCCATCCTGTGATACATCCCTCCATCCTGTGATACATCCCTCCATCTCACATCCCTCCATCTCACATCCCTCCATCCTGTGATACATCCCTCCATCTCACATCCCTCCATCCTGTGATACATCCCTCCATCTCACATCCCTTGATCCTGTGATACATCCCTCCATCCTGTGACACATCCCTCCATCTCACATCCCTCCATCTCACATCCCTTGATCCTGTGATACATCCCTCCATCCTGTCACACATCCCTCCATCCTGTCACACATCCCTCCATCCTGTGATACATCCCTCCATCCTGTGATACATCCCTCCATCCTGTGACACATCCCTCCATCTCACATCCCTTGATCCTGTGATACATCCCTCCATCCTGTCACACATCCCTCCATCCCTCCTCAGTTCTCTGCATGTTCCTCACCCCGCAGTCTCGTCTTTATGTCACAGAGCCCAAAATGAATTAATAATATAAAGCTTTTTCCACTGAGGCAGCGAACGCCCCGGGTGTCAATGAGGTAAAGGCTTCTCTAGAAGAGACTGATTATATTCATAACATCTCCTATCTGCCCCCGGAGCGGTGCTGGGTGACCCGCCACCTCCCCGACCTTGGCTCTCACAGGAGTCTGGGGAAATGTGTCTTACTTTCCATTAGGACCGTGGCTCTTTATCTGAGTTGACAGCAGCAGAAATCTCCGGAGAGTTTAGGCTCAGCCTCCTTCCAGGGCAATAAGTAACTTATATGAGAATTTATGGAGCCAGCGCTTAGAGGGGACCGGCCGGGAGATCTCCTGCTCTGCACCAGGCTTGATCCCATGTGCGGAAATGAGGGCTCTAAATGAGGACATTGGGCAGGATCACATGACCACAACAGCCAATCAGAGGAATGTGACCGTGAGGAAGTCATGACATTGGGCAGGATCACATGACCACTGCAGCCACTCGGAGTGACAAGACACTGCCCATATCACCATGAAGAGGTGAAGGCTCCAAATTATGACATTGGGCAGGATCACATGACTACGTGCATCCAATCAGAGTGATGTGCCACTGCCCTTTATCACCATGAGGAAGTCAAGACATTGGGCAGTGTCACATGACCACTACAGCCAATCAGAGGGCTGTGACACCACTCAATGTCACCGTAAAGGAGTGAGGGTTCTAAATGATGACATTGGGCAGTGTCACATGACCACTACAACCAATCAGACTGATATGATGCTGCCCAACATAACCTTGTGGGTAGAGTCACGGGACCACTTTAGCCAATCAGAGTGATGTTATAGTGTCCTATATTACCATGTACGAATGAAGGCTCCGAATGATGACAATGGGTAGAGTCACATGACCACTGCAGCCAATCAGAGTGATGTTAAAGTAACTAAAGTCACCATCCAGGACGTAAGGGGTCCGGTTGATGATGTAGGGTAGTGTCACATGACCCCTACAGCCAATCAGAGGGATGTTACACTGACTAAAGTCACCGTCTAGGAGTAAGGGTTCCCGGTGATGATGTAGGCCAGTGTCACATGACCCCTACAGCCAATCAGAGGGATGTTACACTAACTAAAGTCACCATCCAGGAGTAAGGGGTCTGGATAACAATGTAGGGTAGCATCAGTTGATGCTGCTCAACGTCACCATGGGGCAAACATGGCATTGGGCAATTTCACATGACCTCTACAGCCAATCAGAGTAATTTTACTGTGCCTAAAGTTACCATCCAGGAAGTAAGGGGTCCGGGTAACAATGTAGAGTAGTGTCACATGACCTCTACAGCCAATCAGATTGATGCTACACTGACTTAAGTCACATTCCAAGAAGTAAAGGGTCTGGGTAACAATGTAGGGCAATGTCACATGGCCAGTACAGCCAGAGTGATGTTACACTAGTAAAGGGTCTGGGTAACAATATAGGGTAGCGTCACATGACTAGTACAGCCAATTAGAGTGATGAAAAACTGACTAAAGTCAGCATCCAGGAGTAAATGGTCTGGGTAACAATGTAGGGTAGCGTCACATGACCAGTACAGCCAATCAGAGTGATGTTACAATAGTAAAGGGTCTGGGTAACAATGTAGGGTAGTGTCACATGACCAGTAGAGCCAATCAGAGTGATGTTACAATAGTGAAGAGTCTGGGTAACAATGTAGGATAATGTCACATGACCTCTACAGCCAATCAGAGTGATGTTACACTAGTAAAGGGTCTGGGTAACAATGTAGGGCAATGTCACATGACCAGTAGAGCCAATCAGAGGCTGCATAGGTGAAGCTCCGTTCGGAGGACAACAGGAGACCATGTTCTAGGAGCAGAGCAGGACGGCTTGCTTGGTGTTAAGGACAAAGACACTGGAGAACTATCCGCCTGTAACTCCCAGAAGCTGACGCCGGGTCTGACAAATCTCAGGGCAATGGACTCAGTGTTTATCTTTCTTCTGTTTGGGAATAGGAGGCTTTGTGACTCTTCATATATCCTGGCACATTACCAGCCCCATATACAGCCCCCGCCAGTGGTTGAGTGATTCCTCCATAACATCAAGCCTCCAGGTCTCGCAGACCATTTCATAGTTATAATTTAATATCTAACTCCAGTCAAGTCTCGGGGCATTGCCGGAAGCTACGAAGCGCGTGGGAGAATAAAAAATACTGTTTGCATAATTTTTTCATTCTGGTTTCCATTCTCATGCAGCTCCCATCGCGGATAACATTGGTTTCCCAAATCCGATTAGACAAAGTACATACTTCATGTTCAATGCCAACGAAGAGGTCGGAAGATGGAGAAGGAACGCGCCATTTACTCATCATCTCGCACAACAGTTTCTCAGGAATTGTCTCTATGTTACGGCTTTTATTAGATCAAACTATTGTGGGATATTGTGTCCAATCTGTCATGTGTACTGGGCAAAGATACTTGGATACTTTGCTGGTAATTCATGGAATAGAACAAGGTACATGAGATTGTTTCTTAGCTGTATGAGTAGAGGGATAGACAAATAGGGCTAGACCACAGGGCAACAGAAGGAGCAATACACAAAATAATAATGGGCTAAGCTTTTTCTGCACTGGTATGTTTCCGTTTTATACATCTCAGGCCCTGCTGATAACATTTTTACCTCTCAGGTTCTGCTGGTAACACTTACACCTTTGTGGTCCTGCTGATAACACTCAGGTCTTGCTGGTAACAATTACACCTCTCAGGTCATGCTAATAACACATCTCTCAGGTCTTGCTTGTAACACACCTTTTAGTTCCTGTTGATAACACTTATACCTCTTAGGTCCTGCTAATAACACTTACACCTCTAAGGTGCTGCTGATAACAGTTACACCTCTCTCAGGTCCTGCTGATAACTCATACACATTGCTTAGGTCCTGCTAATAACACTTACACCTCTCAGGTCCTGCTGATAACACTTACACATTGCTTAGGTCCTGCTAATAACACTTACACCTCTGAGGTGCTGCCAATTACACTTATACCTCTCAGGTCCTGCTGATAACACTTACACCTCTCAGGTGCTGCTGATAACACAGATATCAGGTCCTGCTGATAACACTAACATCTTTCATGTCCTACTGGTAATACTTACACCTCTCAGATTCTGCTGATAACACTTTGCCCTCTCGGGTCCTACTGGTAACACTTACACATCTAAGATCCTCTTAATAACACTGACATCTCTCAGCTCCTGAAGGTAACATATCTCTTATGTCCTGCTGATAACACATATTTCTTAGGGGCTTAAAATAACACACCCCTCAGATACTGCTGATAACAATTACCCCACAAGTGCTGCTTATAACAATCACACCTCTTAGGTTCGGCCGATAACACTTACACCTCTCAGGTCTTGTTGATAACACTTACACCTCTCTCAGGTCCTGCTGATAACACTTACTTCTCTCAGGTCTTGTTGATAACATTTACACCTCTCTCAGGTCCTGCTGATAACATTTACACCTCTCAGTTCCTGCTGATAGCACTTACACCTCTCAGGTCCCGTTGATAACACTTACATCTCTCAGGTCCCACTGATAATACTTACACATCTCAGGTCCTGTTAATAACGCTAACATCCCCCACGTCCTGCTGATAACACTTACACCTCTCAGGTCTTGTTGATAACACTTACACCTCTCAAGTCCTGCTGATATTTATATCTTAAAGATTCTGCTCGTAACGCAGCTGTCACATCCATTGATAACACTTACACCTCTCAGGTCTTGTTGATAACATTTACACCTCTCTCAGGTCCTGCTGATAACACTTACACCTCTCAGTTCCTGCTGATAACACTTACACCTCTCTCAGGTCCTGCTGATAACACTTACACCTCTCAGTTCCTGCTGATAACACTTACACCTCTCAGGTCTTGCTGATAACACTTACACCTCTCAGGCTGTAGTCAGCCTGGAAGAGAACCGCCAAGCAGTGCTCACTGCCGCTATGAGAGCTTATAATGGGGTAATCAGAGACACAAACCAGAAACTGAGGGGAACTTAAAAAAAATTATAGAAAAAAAACAACCCCCCAATTAAAATAAAATCCCTATAACAGTGGCGTCTCGCGTCTCATTATATAGAAAATAGCAGACACATAGGCCATGTCCCTTTCATGCGACGAGGTTTGGAGACGGGAATGAACCTCTCGCCTCACAGGCCTCGCGGATGTTTTCCTGCGGCTCCAGAGAATAAGACCTGACAGAACCGCGGATTAGAGCGAGATGAGCTGAGGCATCAGAGGTGCGAGGCCGCCGCCAGCTGGGGGCGCTCATTAGCTGTGGAGCTGCCCCCGGTGCCGCACTCTAATGAAGCTACATCCAGACCGCGCTCTCCACGGGAGCCAAGAAACCACAGCACGAGCGCCACACTGTCCGCGCCACTACGGAAACACTCAGCCGTGACAGTATGTGAGGCCCAGCTGGATGGAGCTGGTCAGTATCTCCTGGACGATGCACCTGGTCATTTGGACTGGGGGGGGGGGGAGTGGTGGAGGAACACCTGAATCAGCTGCCGCTAAATGTTACTTTTATATACTCCCCTTTTGGAGTCAATTGTAGGAAATATATTAGGCAGTCTGAAGCTAAACCATTTCCTTCCTTCCCTACAAACCTCCTTTCTACCCTACCTCTATCACTATCTCTTCCTTTGTTTCTTCCTTCCTTTTTTCTTTCCTTCCTTCCTTAATTTCTTCCTTCCTTCCCTTTCTAGTAAGCTCCATCCTGTCTTACCTCCATTGCTTCTTTCTCTTTCCTTCTATGTAACTCTGCCTTCCTTCTTCCTTATTTCATTCCTTTTCTAACAACCTCTTTCCTACCCTACCCCATCACTGTCTCTTCCTTCCCACCCTCTATTTCTTTCCTTCTTCCTGTTTCCTTCCTTCCTTTCTTTCTTTATTTCTTTCTTCCTTCCTTCCATCCTTCATTCCTTACTTCTCAACAAACATCATCTCTATCCTACCTCTATCACTATATCTTCTTTCTTTCTTTCTTTCTTTCTTTCTTTCTTTCTTTCTTTCTTTCTTTCTTTCCTTCCTTCCTTCCTTCCTTCCTTCTCTAGTAAGCTCCATCCTGCCTTACCTCCATTTTTCTTTCTCCTTCCTTCCATATAACCCAGCCTTCCGCCTTCATTATTTCATTCCTTTCCCTCTCCTAAAAGCCTCCTTCCTACCCTACTCCCACCACTGTCTCTTCCTTCCCATCCTCCTTCCTTCCTTCCTTCCTTCCTTCCTTTCTTTCTTTCTTTCTTCCTCCCTCCCTCCCTCCCTCCTTCCCTCCTTCCTACCCTCCCTAGTAAGCACCATCCTCTCACCTCCATTGCTTATTCCGCCTTCCTTCTATACAACCTGTCCTTCCTACTTACTTATTTCATTCCTTTTTTCTTCCATTCCTAAAAACCTCCTTCCTACCCTACCCCCATCACTGTCTCTTCCTTTCTTTCCACAATCCGTCTTTCCTTCCTTCCTTCCTTCATTCATTCCTTCCCTTCTTTCTTCCTTCCTTCCTTTTTCCTTCCCTCTTTACCTCCTTTCTTCCTTCCTTTTTCCTTCCTTCCTTCTTTCCTTCCTTCCTTTTTCCTTCCTTCCCACCTTCCTTTTTCCTTCCTTTCTTTCTTTCCTTCCTTCCTTCCTTCTTTCCTTCCTTCCTTCCCTCCTTTCTCCCTTCCTTCCCCCTTTCTTCCTTCCTTTTTCCTTCCTTCCTTCCCTCCTTCCTTCCTTCCTTTTTCCTTCCTTCCTTTTTTCCTCCCTTTTTCCTTCCATCCCTCCTTTCTTCCTTCCTTTTTCCTTCCTTCCTTCCCTCCTTCCTTCCTTCCTCCCTTCCCTCCTTTCTTCCTTCCTTTTTCCTTCCTTCCCTCCTTTCTTTCTTCCTTCCTTCCTCCCTTCCCTCCTTTCTTCCTTCCTTCCTTCCCTCCTTCCTTCTCTCCTTCATAAGCTCCTCCCTGCTCTACCTCCATTGCTTCCTCTGAAGTCTAATGTTCTGACCTCTGTGCTGAGACTGATGGAAGTTCTCTTGGCAGCTCCTCTCTTCCGTGGATGTTCTGTGCTGCCCGGATTCTTGATACAACAAGGTCTTTGGCTGCAGCAGCTCTGGACCAGGTGGAGATATCCAGATACTTCCTCTAATCTGTGGATATTTTGGTCTTTGATGCAGTAATGATCGAGGACTATGGCAGATCTGGGCAACGTGAACAAACTTTGATTTTCTGGGTATGGAAATACTCTTGAGCGCTCCTCTCTTCCATGGATCCTCAAGGTTGATGACTGGAGCGGCAGCAGATCTATTATTATTATTATTATTATCATTTATTTTAATATGAACACTCTGGATATGGTCTTATGGTCGTCTGTGGATGTTTAAACAACAAGCAAAAAATGTTTCAGCTCACCCAGACTCAGATGTGTTGGACCAGTCGCAGGGATTAGGGAACCCCGAAGCACAGCTCCCAAAGTAAAGGGTACATTTTCAAATGGTGATATCCAGCGTCTGTAGTTCAATCCACAAAAATGATTAGATTAAAAGTTGTATCATATTAAAAATTGAGGACCATTTTGTGCAAATAGCATTGTGATGGCTGTGTGATGTTTGTTCTACCCTGGTCCTTGATCCAACAAGGTTGGGGACTAGAGCAGCTCCGGACCATGTGGATGAACGTTGGTCTTCTGCACCAATGTTGGGGATATCTATATACTCCATGACAGGAGTACTGCCACTAGTGCCCTAATAGTGCTCCTGTTTCCATATGACTCCATGACAGGAGTACTGCCACTAGTGCCCTAATAGTGCTCCTGATTTCTTAGGACTCCATTACAGGAGTACTGCCACTAGTGCACTAATAGTGCTCCTGTTTCCATATGACTCCATGACAGTAATTCCACTAGTGCCCTAATAGTGCTCCTGTTTCCATATAACTCCATGACAGGAGTGCTGTCACTAGTGCACTAATAGTGCTCCTGTTTCTTTATGACTCAATGTCAGGAATACTGTCACTAGTGCCCTAATAGTGCTCCTGTTTCCATATGACTTCATGACAGGAGTACTGCCAGTAGTGCCCTAATAGTGCTCCTGATTTCATAGGACTCCATGACAGGAGTACTGCCAGTAGTGCCCTAATAGTGCTCCTGTTTCCTTATGACTCCATGACAGGAGTTCTGTCACTAGTGCCCTAATAGTGCTCCTGTTTCCATATAACTCCATGACAGGAGTGCGATCAATAGTGCCCTAATAGTGCTCCTGTTTCTTTATGACTCCATGACAAGAGTGCTGCCACTAGTGCACTAATAGTGCTCCTGTTTCCTTATGACTCCATGACAAGAGTACTGCCACTAGTGCCTTAATAGTGCTCCTGTTTCCTTATGACTCCATGACAGGAATACTGTCACTAGTGCCCTAATCGTGCTCCGGTTTCCATATGACTCCATGACCATGACAGGAGTACTTCCACTAGTGCCTTAATAGTGCTCCTGTTTCCATATAACTCCATGACCATGACAGGAGTACTGCAACTAGTGCACTAATAGTGCTCCTGTTTCTGTATGACTCAATGTCAGGAATACTGTCACTAGTGCCCGAATCGTGCTCCTGTTTCCATATGACTCCATGACCATGACAGGAATACTGCTACTAGTGCCCTAATAGTGCTCCTGTTTCCATATGACTCCATGACCATGACAGGAGTACTGCCAGTAGTGCCCTAATAGTGCTCCTGATTTCATAGGACTCCATGACAGGAGTACTGCCACTAGTGCACTAATAGTGCTCCTGTTTCAATATGACTCCATGACAGGAGTACTGCCACTAGTGCACTAATAGTGCTCCTGTTTCCTTATGACTCCATGACAGGAGTACTGCCACTAGTGCCCTAATAGTGCTACTGTTTCTTTATGACTCAATGTCAGGAATACTGCCACTAGTGCCCTAATAGTGCTCCTGTTTCCATATGACTCCATGACCATGACAGGAGTACTGCCACTAGTGCCCTAATAGTGCTACTGTTTCCCTATAACTCCATGGCAGGAGTGCTGTCACTAGTGCCCTAATAGTGCTCCGGTTTCCATATGACTCCATGACCATGACAGGAGTACTGCCAGTAGTGCCCTAATAGTGCTCCTGTTTCCTTATGACTCCATGACAGGAGTACTGCCACTAGTGCACTAATAGTGCTCCTGTTTCCATATGACTCCATGACAGAAGTACTGCCAGTAGTGCCCTAATAGTGCTCCTGTTTCCATATGACTTCATGACAGGAGTACTGCCAGTAGTGCCCTAATAGTGCTCCTGTTTCCATATGACTTCATGACAGGAGAACTGACACTAGTGCCCTAATAGTGCTCGAGTTTACATATGACTCCATGACAGTAGTACTGCCAGTAGTGCCCTTATAGTGCTCCTGTTTCCATATGACTTCATGACAGGAGTACTGCCACTAGTGCACTAATAGTGCTCCTGTTTCTGTATGACACCATGTCAGAAGTACTGCCCATACTGCCCTAATAGTGCTTCTGTTTCCATATGGCACCATGATAGGAGTCCTGCCAGTAGTGCCCTAAAAGTGCTCCTGTTTCCGTAAGACTCCATGACAGGAGCACTGTCACTAGTGCCCTGATAGTGCTCCTGTTTCCATATAACTCTATTCCACTAGTGTCCTGATAGTGCTCCTGTTTCCATAAGACCCCATGACAGAAGTACTGCCAGTAGTGCCCTAATAATGTTCTGAATCTTATGGGTGACCCGATGTTCCTTTAACGGCATAGCCTTAACTTGTCTCCAACAGGGCCCGTTTGACACAGGTTTTGCATTCCTCATCAAACCCATTCAATTACTGAAGCATATTGAGTTAAGAGACGCTAATTATACTGCATTTCCACTGGAAAACATTCGGCTGAAAGGGAACAGGGTTGTACAATTATTTACATCAATTACTTTGTGCACCAGATCCCGAGCAACTATTCATTAATGCTTAAAAATGAAAAATGTCGGCAATTTGAAGTTTAGCTGTCAGACAACTCCACGGGAGACGTCGAGTAATTACAAACCCACTATGGAATAGGGCAAAATCTTTGTGCACAATATAAATTGCAATTTCTGCAAAAAGGGAGGAATTGGTTACATCAATTTTCAGGCTCAGTGAATACCAGGAAGCCCGTGGATCCTGGGAGAGCGGAGCAGAGTAATATTAAGGTGCACTGAGGCGTCAACCGCGCTCCTGGTGTTCGAGTTAAAGGGATATTTATGTATTTCTAGCAATCCTCAATTTATGGAACTGGTGACTGACTGGTGATCATCACGATTGGGCACGGCCACTATCTTTCCGTGTACATTCTGGTTTTTACCCTTACTGACATGTGACATATGGATACGTCCTCGTGCCGGTAAAGAGCTATGGAGCATGCTCACACATTGAGCCCACTCTATTGGTGGCGGGTGCCACCTGACTAGTACAGCTGACACCTGCTGCTAATGGCTGGGATCAGCTGCTGGCTCCATTCCCTGCTTTTTAACCATTTAGATGCTGCAGCTATCACGGGCATGATGTCTAAATGAGTAAGGAACAGTGCAGTGCATATTCCTCCCTCGACAAGATCACAGGGTTATGATCGGTCTCCATGCCAGGTGGAAGCCTATTAAAATAATCCATAGCTGCCATGTTAGCGTTTCTTTTACTCCTGCCTCAGGCAGGAAGTAATAGAATCACCATCTTGGTATACCCTTCTACATTATAAGTATGCAATGCAAAAGGGTGTACAAGCGATTAAGCCCTGCAATGGTCAAGTGCTCTTGAGGTCCTTCTGATTGGCCCACCCACAATGAGATGATGGGGTTCTGATTGGTTTCTATACCAGCTGGAAGCCCAATAAAATCTTCCATAGCTGCTATGTTAGTGTTTTTGTTACTTCCTATCTCAGGCAGGAAGTAATAGAACCCCCATATTGGTACACCTTCTACATTATAAGTATATAAAGCAGAAGGGTGTACAAGCAAATAAGCCCACCCACAACGAGAGGATGAGGTGCTGATCAGCTTCTATGCCAGCTGGAAACCTAATGAAGGTTTCCATAGCTGCTATGTTAGCTTTCTAGTACTTCCTTCCTCAGGCAGGAACTAATAGAACCACCATCTTGGTACACCCTTTTGGGTTATAAGTACATAGTGCAGAAGGGTGTACAAGTGATTAAGTCCCTAAATGGTCAAGTGCCCTTGAGGTCTTTCTGGTCGGCCCACTAACAATGAGATGATGGGGTGCTGATCAGTTTCTATGTCAGCTGGAAGCCTAATGAAGGTTTCCATAGCTACCATGTTAGCATTTCTATTACTTCCTGCCTCAGGCAGAAAGTAGTAGAACCCCCATCTTGGTACACCCATATGCATATATATAATGCAGAAGGGTGCACAAGTGTTCAAGCCCCCTAGCGGTCAAGTACTCTAGGGGTCCCTTTGGTTGGCCCACCAACCATGAGATCACGGGGTGCTGATCAGCTTCTATGCCACTGGAAGCCTAATAACCCCTCCTGCACAGCTGTCAGGAAGGGTTTAAGGGAATTGGTAACTGCTATCTACCATCCAACACCCCCTGAATAGCAGAATCTAAGGCTTCTTCTGGGTCTTCACCTGAGTCCTCCGCAAGGCAGGATGAAATTTGTTGCTAGAAACCCATGTTGCGTCTGCAGAGGAGAGTTTGGAGGCAAAGTTGAGCGGGGAACACAGATGGTATAAACAAGGGACAAAGGTGAACAAACAAATCGAAGTCAAGCAACCTGGGCTCAAGAGTATATAAATCCTCCTCCAAATGGAGAAGCAGGAGAGTAGCCAGAAGACAAGCCAGAGTCGTAAACCAGGAAAGGTACTCAGCATGAAGATATTCAATGGAACATAATCAGGACACCAAGAGCAATCACAGGCAACAGGTGAACTGAGAACCAAGTACAAGGACCATGACTCAGCAACAGATTGGAAACCTGATTGTTTCTGTTACAATCCCAGACTGCTTGTCAGATGTCCAAAGTGGTCCTTTGGGTAAATATTTCCCAACCAATGATTTAAAAGCAGATGACTATGGGATGGGGTCATTCAATAAAAAGCTTTTTCCGAGTTTTAGAGGGTTGATAAGTTCAAAATATAACAATCCTATGATTTGTAATAATCGGGTTAAAAATCTCAGCTACAATAAATGAATTATTGAAAAATATACACTTGTTTTAGCATCACAAGATTAGCACGACAAATCTCTGGCACCTTTATTTCAATACAAGACGGCTTCCAACCAGGGGCCAAGCAGCGGAGCGTTATTGAAAGATAGAGAGACTTTCGGGAAATAAAATAATCAGCAATAATGAATATAGTCTCGCGAGGTACAAATCACTGCAAACAAATACTGCTAAATCCACGAGGAAGCAAGAGAGACCTGATTTATATTCTGTTGAGCTCCTTCATAGGCTTTGAGTTTATAAGGTATCATTATGCTAAATCAATAACCATTGTCGCCAAATTTTGCACCTGTGTTTATTGGCTGAGCAACAGACCCTGTATTTGTTCAGTATAATTGATACAATGTGTCCGTCTTCAGTGTGATTCATCGTATCCTGCTACACTTTGTTTATATAACGATCAATTCTTCTGTATTACAGCAGTAGATCTGGAGGAAACTGTATCCTCGGTCTTTATACTCTATGTATCTGGAGCAGCTGGTCCCTTGTGGTCTGAGAGACCCAAAGATCTGATCTCAATGGAATGGAGGACGAGCACATGTGGTCACTCTTTATTAATGAGACTGATGGGGCTCGTAGCTGGTGGGAGCCGCACCTATCAGACTGTTATGATATGTCTGAACCGTTAGAAGACACCTGGGAATTGAGTGTTAACGATGTGTTCTGCAAAACTAGTTCTTCAAATCAGCAAAATAATAAATCTCAAGTCAATTATTTTACAAAAAATCAATAATGTATTCAAGTCGCTTACAAACACGTAAAGTCACCAATGAGGAGGCAGAACCGTAATATATAGTTCTGTACTGGTTGATGACATTTTACATAGTTTACATTTATTAAGATCGATTTTATTTATTAAAAACACCCTTACTTCCTTTCTTCCTTTCTTTCTTCCTTTCTTCTTTCTTCTTCTTCTTTCCTTCCTTCCTCCTTTCCTATCTTCCTTCTTTCCTTCTTTCTTCTTTCTTCTTTCTTTCTCTTCTTTCCTTCTTTTCTTTCTTTCTTTCTTTCTTTCTTCCTTCCTTCCATAGCAGACTCCTTCCTACCCTACCTGCATTGCTTGCTCAACATTCTTTCCCTCCCTATTTTCTTCCTTCCTTCCCTCTTTCCATAGCAAGCTCTTTCCTACCTACCTTTACTGCTTCCTCCTCCTCCTTCCTTCCTCCCTTCCTTCCTATCATCCCTAACAACCTCCTTCCTACCCGATCTCCATCACTTTCCCCTCCATTACTTTGCTCTTGCCTTTCTTACTTAGAAAACTACTTCCTACTTTATCTCCATTGTCTTTTCCTCCATCATTCCCTATCTCTTTCCTCTTTTTTATTCCCTCTTTACCAAAATGCCTCTCTCCCTCCTCCCTTTCTACACTACCACCTCATTCATCCCCTACTTCTTTTGTCTCCTTCTTTCCTCCCTTCTTCATTCCTTCTCTAGCAAGCTCCTTCCTCTCCTACTTCTATTGTTTCCCCTCCTTCTTCTCTCCTTCTTTCCTTCTCTAGCAATCCCCCTCCTACTTTACTTTCTTCTCTTCCTGCCTCTTCCCTTCCTCCTTCCTTTTCTAGCCACCTCCTTCCATCGCTTTCTCCTCCTTCCCTTCTTCCTTCCTTCTCTAGGAACCTACTTTCTCCCCTACTTCCATCACTTTCCCCTCCTTCATTCCCTCCTTCTTTCTTTTTCTAGCAATCGTCTTCCTACAATACTACTGTCTCTTACTCCTTCCTTCCTTCTCTGCACCCGCATTCCTCCACTGCTTCCATCACTTTCCCCTCATTACCTCCCTTCCTTCTCTTGGAACCTCTTTCCTATCCCACCTCCATCTCTACCGCTCCTTCTCTTCCTCTTTCCTTCCTTCTCTAGCAATCTCCTTCCACTGCTTCCTCCTCTTTCCTGCCATACTTCCTTCCTTCTCTAGGAACATCTTTCCTATCCCACCGCCATCTCTTCCCTTCTTTCTCTTCCTCTTTCCTTCCTTCTTTGGCACCTACTTCCTCCACTGCTTCCATCACTTTCCCCTCATTCCCTCCCTCCTCCCTTCCTTCTCTAGGAACCTCTTTCCTATCCCACCTCCATCTCTTCCCCTCCTCTTCCTCCTTCCTTCCTTCCTTCTCTAGCAATCTCTTTCCACTGCTTCCGCCTCCTTCCCTCCATACTTTGTTCCTCTCTCCTACCGCTATGGGTTGTTACCTATATTTTGGATACAGTTCATGCTTGACTGGCTGAGCGTGCGCCCGCCATCGCTTTCTTATTCTGCCATGCCTGTTACGGTATTCATCTTCATGGAAACAGATCTACCAGTTGTCGGTGAGGCGGCGGTAACACAATCCGGCTGTCACACAAGTGCGGTTTATTTAGCTAACATTTGGCTACTCACTTTCTCCCTTTATGTTTCCTCTGCTGCATTAAGCAGCTTGTACAGCTGAGTGTAGGGAATGAAAGTCATGAAGCCAAGCATGTCATCTGCAGGCGGGTGCCGTGTCCCGTCAGGCAGCGCTAACCTGGATCAGGGGAAATCACTTGAAGGGATTGAGGGGCTTTTTTGCAGCTACAAATTACTACTCAGTCACCGGAACAAGTCTGGAAGTGTTTCCAACCCTGCAATAGAGAATCAAAGTCCTGTTCTCTCCACATCCAGAATGAATGCACCGGGCGGACACAATGTTCTCTAAGCCCCATACAATCATCATGCACCAGCGTATGACCCATACCACCATTAGGCATGGCGCCTGTACTAGCAGAGGACTGTGCAGCTCTATGGCGATACTATGCAATTACAATGACACCATTTAAAGGGAATCTGTCACCAATTTTTTTTTTTTTTTTTTTTTTAACTTATTAAATCAAGCTCCGGATCCATATTCTTTTCCTCTCAGTCGTTCTTATTTCCGGATTGTGGATTTCTCTATTCAGCCGTCTATATATGATTGTGGGGAAGACATTCTTGCTTGCACTGCACTTTAACAGCAGTCAGAGAGATACTTTACAGCAGCTTCATGCCCATAGGATTCTTAAGACAGATTCCGTCCCATAGACTGTATAGGAGAGTTTCACTGTGCAGGAGGTGAGAGGGTGAGCTGTGACATCTCCTCTTGTGACTGGTGGATTCTGTGTTATCTGTACACAATGGTGTCTCCTTTCAGTTTGACCCTGCTTTTACTGATAATGAGCAGACACTGAAAATCTCTCTCTACAGAACTGGAAGTGACAGACTATTATTAGGACTAGTGGCCAAAATGAAAACTACAGGACTTAAAAATTATTTAAAAAAATACTGAAAGTGATCTGGAAAATAAAAAAAAAACATAACCAAAAATTCCTACAAAATGTGTTTAACATAAAAATGTGAGTTAAACAATGTCATTTTTTGATGACACATTCCCTTTAAGGGTCCAATGGGGCAGCACCAGGGGCCGGCTTCATTGGCTTTGGCTCTTCCGACTGCACCAGTTGTATTAAAATACAAGAGCACATGCGACTGCTTTACTCTTCTATTACAATCCATGCAATGGGTACAATTGTGGGGACAGAGTCTCCAAACCTCTATAAGTGACGCTTGATAGTCATAGGCACCGATAGGAGCTGAGGTGCTGGGACCCTCATAACCTGGTCAGATACATTAGTCAGTTAAAGCCAAGGATTTCACGATGACAAGAAAACCATTCAAGGCACTGTCAGGCTGGGGTGATTAGGAACCAGCAGTAGAGATCATTATTGGGGCCCACCAGTGGAGATGATTCTTGGGGCCCCGGAGTAGGAATGGATTTTTGGGCCACCATTTTGAGTATTGATTCTTGGGGGGGGGCCCACCAGTGAGTTGATTCTTGGAGCCACCATGGGAGGGCATGGTTATTTTGGGGCCACCAGTGAGCTTATTCTTGGGGCCCACCAGTGGAGTGATTATTGAGGATGATCTTGGGGTCACCAGTGGAGTGATTCTTGGGGCCACCATAAGATGATTCTTGGGCACAGTAGTTGATTCTTGGGGCCACCAGTGGAGTTGATTCTTGGGGCCACCAGTGGAGTTGATTCTTGGGGCCCACCAGTGGAGCTGATTCTTGGGGCCAACCAGTGGAGATGATTCTTAGGGCCAACAGTGGAGCTGATTCCTGGGGTCACCAGTGGAGTTGATTCTTGGGGCCACCAGTGAAGATGATTCTTGGGGCCACCAGTAGAGAAGATTCTTGGCACCCACCAGTGGAGTTGATTCTTGGAGCCACCAGTGGAGTTGATTCTTGGGCCCACCAGTGGAGGTGATTCTTGGGGCCACCAGTGGAGTTGATTCATGGGGCCACCAGTGGAGTTGGTTCTTGGGGCCCACCAGTGGAGCTGATTCTTGGGGCCCACTAGTGGAGGTGATTCTTGGGGCCACCAGTGGAGCTGATTCTTGGGGCCCAACAGTGAAGCTGATTCTTGGGTCCACCAGTGGTGTTGATTCTTGGGTCCAACCAGTGAGATGATTCTTGGGCCACCAGTGGAGTTGATTCTTGGGCCCACCAGTGGAGAAGATTCTTGGGGCCACCAGTGGAGATGATTCTTGGGTCCCACCAGTGGATAGGATTCCTGGGGTCGTCATTGGAGATGATTCTTGGAGCCCACCAATGGAGTTGATTCTTGGGACCCACCCTAGAGCTGTGAGTAACTATAATGTAGCTGAGTGGTTAGCACTTCTGCCTTTAAGCATAATGGACCTAGGTTTAAATCTCCTTTTATGTATTAGCACTGTTTGACTAATTTCTAAGGAGCACAGAGGACGGGAGTAGAATGACAGCACCTGGGGTTGAACACTCGCTCAGCAGTGAGTGTGTGTGATTACTAAGGAGGACAGAGGACAGGAGTATAATGACAGCACCTGGGGTTGAACACTCGCTCGCTAAATGACTGTGTGTGATTACTAAGGAGTACGAAGGACGGGAGTAGAATGACAGCACCTGGGGTTGAACACTCGCTCAGCAGTGAGTGTGTGTGATTACTAAGAAGTACAGAGGACGGGAGTAGAATGACAGCACCTGCGATTGAGCACTGGCTTAGCAATCAGTGTGTTTGATTACTAAGGAGTATAGAGGACGGGAGTAGAATGACAGCACCTGGGGTGAACACTTGCTCAGCAGGGAGTGTGTGTGATTACTAATGAGTACAGAGGACGGGAGTAGAATGACAGCAGCAAGTGTGTGTGATTACGAATCAGAGAAGAGACTGACAGTAGCTGCCTGAGAGGAGCGGTGATATCTGAGCATGTGCAGCCAGGACTGAGGAGCTCTCGTCACTGCTTTTGTCCCCTAGAGATGAACTGTACACTATGGATCACTTAGGGAGCAGTGAAAACAAAAATGATGCACAAATTTTGATAATCATGAATGGTAAAAATGTTTGTAATTTAATTTGCAAGCTTCACACTTCAGTTTTACTTTGTGGTAATATTCCTTTAAGTTAACTCATTAGGGTCAGTTTTTAATGCGATACTTTCAGAACTACCAGAAGCAATTCCAAAAAAATAACATCCCTCTTGCCATTTCCCAGTCTATTACTTCTGGTTACTCCCATTAGAGCTGCGGTATAAAGATTAACGTCTCTAACACTCTTCATCGACCAGGTGATCGGGGTTTTAACCGCTGAGCAGGGAAGACATCAAAGCAGCAAAGAGTAAACAAAAGAAACAAAGTAGCAACATTGTATCCAGTGGAACAATCCTTGGATACATTAGAAATAGAGAGAAAAAGTAGCTCGGGTCAGGACAGGTTCGGAGAAACAGTCAATTATGCTGAGAAATCTTCATCTCCCGACTTTTATTAGTTGCGTTTGACGCTCGGGCTTTGAATTTAGCATTTTAGACATTTCAATTTTTTTCATTTTTTTTTTTGCAAGAAATAATGAGGACAAAGAATAACGAGCTGCAAATGTGTCACAAGGATCCGGCTGCTTCTGACGCCGCGAAATCTCTCTGATGTAAGAGACATTTGGCCGTTTCCCAAAGCTTAATAAAATTATAGAGGTTTTATGTGGTTACTGATGTTTATCGGTAGAAGCACACTGGAATACCTGCAATGCCATGACGGCTGGGACACATCGAAATCTGACAAACCCTGATGATCTCATTGACTTATACAGGGCTCTGTCACTTCCCGTCAGGATTATGATATTTCTCACATCAAAAATACCAGAATACTCGATAAGTGACATTTTGATGAATCTGCTGATATGAATAAAGTAACACATGTAGAATTACAAACTGTAATACAAATTGGTCACACAGGCTGCACCCAGGGGTGCAACTAGGATTCATAGGCCCGCAGCAAAAGGAGATTTCCCCCACCAGAATCTGAAACAGCAGCATAATTAGCCATGATAAAAGGTATAAATAATACTGCTATATACCAAGATAGAAGTGGCATATAGCAGAAAACCACTAACTTGTTATACCCTAGAAAAAGGTACAATGTGCTTGTAATAAAGCGGGCCCCTCAACTTTGTGTCCCACAGTGGCAGCTTTAGCTTTAGTCTATATGTGTAAATACCCGCTATATTGAGAAGCCATGGATGAGAATATACTAATTGTTATCTACGTATAAAAAGGTCAAGTTCTTACCACATGTAGTGCATAGTGAGCTTAGCTTGTTATATACACAAATTATACAGTACACCGCCATATATCAGAGAAGCCACTGGATAGCAGAAATATACTAAGTTGTTATTCTACGGTATAAAAAAGGTACAATGTTCTTGCACATGAGTGGCCATAGTGGCAGCTTTAGCTATAGTTATACCTATGGTACAAATAACACCGCCATATATCAGAGAAGCCACTGGATAGCAGAAATATACTAAGTTGTTATTCTATAAAAATAGGTACAATGTTCTTACACATGAGTGGAGCTTTAGCTATAGTTACACCCATGGTAAAACTAAGGCTAAGGCAATAAATAAGCCCATGTTATAAATAATACCACCATATATCAGAGAAGCCACACAGTAGCACTAGATTGAAGAAAACTACTAAGTTCTTATTCTGTAAAAAAAAGTTACAATGCTCCTGCATATGAGTGGCCGTAATGGCAGCTTTGGCTATAGTTATACCCATGGTAAAAATAAGGATAAGGCAAAAAATAATCCCATGTTATAAATAATACCACCATATATCAGAGAAGCCACACAGTAGCAGTAGATTGCAGAAAGCTACAAAGTTGTTATGCTAAAAAAAAAAAAGATACAATGCTCCTGCACATGAGAGGCACATGAGAGGCCCCTCAACTTCTGGGCTCAATAGTGCTTGCTAAGGCTATAATTATGCCCATGTTATAAATATGACCGCCATATCTTTTTTGGGGAAGCCACAATATAGCATTAGAAAGCAGAAAGCAACCAACTTGTTATTCCCTACAGAAAGGTACAATGTTCCTGCACCTGAGTGGCCCTCAACCCCTGGACCCTATAGTAGCTGATATGGTCATAGCTATGCCTATGGTATAAATAATACTGCCATATAATAGAGAACCCAAATAGTAGTGCTAGATAACAGAAAGCCATCAACTTGTTATTCCCTGCAAAAAGGTACAATGCTCTTGAACATGAGTGGCCCTTCAACCCCTGAACCCCATAGTGGCTTGTATGGTTATAGCTATGCCTCTGGTATAAATAATACTGTCACATAGTAGAGAACCCAAACAGGAGCGCTAGAAATAGAATAGAATAGAAATAGAAAGCCATCAACTTGTTATTCCCTGTAGAAATGTACAATGTTCCTGCACATGAGAGGCCCCTCAATCTCTGGGCCCCATAATGGCGGCTATGTCTATATTTATGCCCAAGGTATAAAAATTACCGCCATATATCAGAAAATCCACATAGTAGTTACCAACTTATTATTCCCTATAGAAAGATATAATGTTCCTGCAGCTGAGTGGCCCCTCAACCTCTGAGCGCCATAGAGGCTGCTATAGCTATAGTTATGCCAATGTTGTAGATAATACCGCTACATATCAGAGAACCCAAATAGTATCGCTAGATAGCAGAAAGTCACAAACTTGTTATTTCCTGCAAAAAGGTATAATGTTCCTGCACATGAGTGGCCCTTCAACCCATTAACCCCATAGTGGCTTGAATGGTTATAGCTATGCCTCTGGCATAAATAATACCGCCATATAATAGAGAACCAAAACAGTAGCACTCGATAGCAGAAAGTCACCAACTTGTTATCCCCTGCAAAAAGGTACAATGTTCCTGCACATGAGTGGCCCCTCAACCTCTGGGCCCCATAGTGCCTGTTAAGGCTATAATTATGCCCATGCTATAAATAATACCGCCATATCTTTGAAGGAAGCCACAATATAGCATTAGAAAGCTAAAAGCTACCAACTTGTTATTCCCTGCAAAAAGGTACAATGTTCCTGCACCTGAGAGGCCCCTCCATCTCTGGGCCCCATAATGGCGGCTATGTCTATATTTATGGCCAAGGTATAAATAATACCGCCATATATCAGAAAATCCACATAGTAGTGCTATATAGCAGAAAGTCACCAACTTGTTATTCCCTGCAAAAAGGTACAATGTTCCTGCACTTTATTGGCCCCTCAACCCCATGGACCCCATAGTGGGTGATATGGTCATAGCTATGCCCATGGTATAAATAATACTGCCATATCTCAGAAAAGCCACATAATAGTGCTTAATAGCAGAAAGTTACCAACTTATTATTCCCTATATAAAGATATGATGTTCCTGCAGTTGAGGGGTGCCTCGACCACAAGGCGCCATAGAGGCTGCTATAGTTATGCCAATGTTGTAGATAATACCGCTACATATCAGAGAACCCAAATAGTATCAATAGAAAGCAGAAAGCCATCAACTTGATATTCCCTGCAAAAAGGTACAATGTTCCTGCACGAGTGACCCTTCAACCCCTGAACCTAGTGGCTTGTATGGTTATAGCTATGCCTATGGTATAAATAATACCGCCATATAATAGAGAACCCAAATAGCAGCGCTATTATAGTTACGTCCATGGCTGAACCCTGAAATGAGGGCACATTTCTTCCTGTGACCCTGTTGCTTCATGGTTGGTTTTCTCCAGTCCAGTTATCGCTTCATCATATTCCTATGAGATCATATTTCCCGAATTCCCGAGAGACCCGGCGCATGTCCGGCTCCTTTGCTGCTTGTGTCCTCACCGGGGAGAAGGCTTCAGCCTCGAGCTCGTTATCCACATTTATTACTATTTTTAAATGCTGCATTTATGTAAATCACTTTGATCCAATTTAAACTAAGCAGCAAATTACCCTCCGAGAGGAGACGCGACTAATGGCCTCATTTGTGTCATGTTCCCACAGATTCTGCTGCCTCCGGCTTGTGGGGGGGGATCGGGGATGGGTGGAGCAGTATCTGGCTGTGCAGATTCCACCTTGTTCCTCCGTTTCCCATGTACTTGGGGTCATTTTATTTATTGGGCACATGAGGCAGATGCTCGGTAGCCCCACAAGCATCGGAGCCCCAGGTGTGGCCTGTATGTACAGGGAATCCGGGGCAAATCACTGCATGTTTGGGTCAAGGCTGAATATTTAACAGTTTATATGTTCTTGGAGCGCGCAAACTATGGAGGAGCATCAGCTCCCTGCCCTGACAACGAATCTTGTAGGCTGTAGGTTCTGCCTATTAGTCCTGGTGGAGCAGGGAGCCATCGGTGCCCTGCCAGTTAGTCTTGTATGCCGCAGGTGTTTGCAGAGTGCTGCTGTGTTTTTATGTGCTTTTTTTTGTATTTTTAGATGTTTTGAAGGTTCAGGCCTCCTGACAGAATCTCCTAAAAAAATTGGTGTTTACTATGTTACCTAATTCATACCTAATATGTGGAGTCTCAGACTGGCCCACAAAAGAGTAGCAAAAATCCCCATTGGGCCCCTTGGCATGATGGGCCCCTTAGAAGGCCCAGGGCTCAAGGAGAATGACAGAGAAATAGAGACAGAAAGCAAGAGGTGGAGGACAAGAGCCATGTACAGTGCCTGTAAGGTGGGCCTCAGGAATCATCTCCACTGGTGGACTCCAAGACAAAACTGCACTACTGAGCCCTTAGAAAGAGGTCCATTGCTTGGCCTAAAAAACACCTCCACTGGTGGGCCCCAAGAATTAACTCCACTGGTGCCCCTCCCTCCCTGAATCAACTCCCCGGTGGCCCAGAATTAAAAAAACCATGGGGGAGTCC
>JAODAL010031890.1:0-47786 GCA_025379985.1 Phyllomedusa bahiana | reverse complement strand
CCATAGACTACACAGAGGAGGGGACATTGTAGGGGGTGATATCAATGGTCCAGATGTGACGAGATACATGGCCTATATCCATACATAGAAGAATATGTCATCATGGAGAGAAGAACCATAGACTACACAGAGGAGAGACATTGTAGAGGGTGATATCAATGGTCCAGATGTGATGAGATACATGGCCTATATCCATACATAGAAGAATATGTCATCATGGAGAGAAGAACCATAGACTACACAGAGGAGAGACAATGCAGAGGGCGAGTATCAATGGTCCAGACATGACGAGATACATGGACTATATCCATACATAGAAGAATATGTCATCATGGAGAGAAGAACCATAGACTACACAGAGGAGAGACATTGTAGAGCAGGGGTCTTCAAACATCGACCCTCCAGCTGTTGGGAAACTACAACTCCCATCATGCATTTATATAATCTATAACAGTGGGCATGATGGGAGTTGTAGTTTCCCAACAGCTGGAGGGCCGCAGTTTGAAGACCCCTGATGTAGAGGATGATATCAATGGTCCAGATGTGACGAGATACATGGCCTATATCCATACATAGAAGAATATGTCAGCATGGAGAGAAGAACTATAGACCACACAGAGGAGAGACTGTAGAGGGCGAGTATCAATGGTCCAGAGATGACGAGATACATGGCCTATATCCATACATAGAAGAATATGTCAGCAAGGAGAGAAGAACCTCCATAGACTACACAGAGGAGAGACATTGTAGAGGGCGAGTATCAATGGTCCAGACGTGACGAGATACATGGACTATATCCATACATAGTAGAATATGCCAGCATGAAGAGAAGAACTATAGACAACACCGAGGAGAGACATTGTAGAGGGGGAGTATCAATGGTCCAGAGGTGACGAGATACATGGCCTATATCCATACATAGAAGAATATGTCAGCAAGGAGAGAAGAACCTCCATAGACTACACAGAGGAGAGATATTGTAGAGGGTGATATCAATGGTCCAGATGTGACGAGATACATGGCCTATATCCATACATAGAAGAATATGTCAGCAAGGAGAGAAGAACCTCCATAGACTACACAGAGGAGAGACATTGTAGAGGGTGATATCAATGGTCCAGATGTGATGAGATACATGGCCTATATCCATACATAGAAGAATATGCCAGCATGAAGACAAGAACTATAGACTACACAGAGGAGAGACATTGTAGGATAGAGGGGAGAGAGTGTGTTATAGCAGCAGCAGGTTAGGAGAATGGATCACTACTAAAGCAATGGAAAGTGTGTGAGGCAGGAGGAGAAGCAGGAGGAGATATAGGAGCGGCAGCCAGAGACAGGGGATGCGGTGTTCTGTGTATCAGGCGCCGGCAGAGGGGCAGCAGCAGCAGAGTGTAGACGATAACGTGAGCTAACCTGGAGCGTCTGGAGCGGCTCAGCCTGTGACGCGAGGGCTGCTCAGTGCGTGGAGTCTAGGAGCCGGCACCGGGCACTGAGGAGGCGTGGCCGTGCTCGTAACAAGAGAAGCAAGTGAAAGTAGCAGAGGCTGATATGCGCATGTCTGTAAAGAGAAGCAGAGCGAGGCCTGGTGCCGGCGGTGTGCGCATGTCAGCACTTGGAAGCAGGCATAGAGGGTAGGGATACTGCTGCAGGCGTCATGGGCTGCTTACACATAAACCAACGGAACCATGTAAACTGGCAAATGGTGTCCTGTGTCATAAGATGTGCGAGCGCAGGAGAATGTGCAGAGCAGAATATATGGGGAAATATGGTCACATTGTATATGACGGGGTACAGGCTTCTACATAGTATCAAACAATAATATTATGCTACAATGGCCCCATTGAAAACAAAACAACACTCATTCTCCCCATCTCCAGTCCCAGCTCTTGGTCTCCCAGATCTTCTGTTGATGTCACTTCCATAATGGGTCATCACCGCTGGAACTACGTAACCATTCGGAAGTGAACAGCTCTGAACGGTAATGTAAGTGTATATAGGTGACCTCTTCAGCCAATCAGCGGCTATGGAGGCGAGGTGCCCCGTCAGAAGTGATAAGATGTAAACGTACAACCGGGGAGAGCCAGGGCTGGAAGCGGGGACGTAGGTGAGTATAAGGGGATGTTCTCACAGCATCTTTTAGATGCGTCTTTGAATCCTTAATGGAATCCAAACACGCGTCTAACAATGTGCAGTGTGTTTTACTTTGCTTTCAATGTAAAACATGCATCAGTGTTCAGGCGAGTGGTCGCCGATATGTGTTTACATGCCTCTTTCCGATGCGTCCTTGGGATCTGATAAAAGATTTGTCTTGTCAATTCTTGATCCGTGTGACGCAGTAGATGCCCTATTTAAAACTATAGGGTGCTTCCCTGCTGCAGCAAAAACACATCCAAACACGCAGCAAACTTTAGGTACATGCTGGATGCGTTTTACTCACAGCTTTTGAATACCTTTAGGATCCGAAAAACATATTCAAAACACTGTTTGAACATATCTTAAGTCTTTTTGTTTTAATGAAGTATAATATTTTTTTTACACCTTGAGCAGCACCTGTGATCGTAAATGTAAGTATGCAGATTGACTATATGGCTACATGTTCTCGTAGATAGCGTGAGGTTGTGTGTAGGGTTCGAGTATGTAACTGTTTATACAACTGCATGTGTGTGTGTATATATATATATATATGTCTAAATATGTATGTATCAATTAGTGAAAATTAGGAAGCACTCCCTTTAATCAATATTAAGTTGGGTGCCAGCAATCATAAGAAAATGAAAACAACTTGCAGCACTCACAAAAGTTTGGAAAAAAGTGGAGCTTTATTCCATATCCACAGGCAACGTTTCAGCTCCTAATGCAAGCGATGCCCTCCTCATTCTCATGCACGGTCGGATCGCAGCTAGTCGAGGGCCAACTATGGTGCTAGATTCTGCTTCGTGAGAACACCCCTTTAACCCCTTAAGGACCCAGCCTGTTTTGACCTTCCTGACACAGCCCTATTTTTGAAATCTGACATGGCCCAATTTGTGAGAATACTTTTTGACATTTTTACCTATCCATGTGATTCAGAGATTGTTTTCTCGTGACACATTGTGCTTTAAGTTAGTAAAAAAATTTTTATCCTTTACAATCCTTGTTTGTTTTTGGAAAATATCAAATTTCATAAAATTTTTGGAAAAATTGCGATTTTGAAAGTTGCAAAATTTCTGCGTGCAAAGCAGTTTAATTATTCACCACAAAATTTTTTAAACTAGCATCTACCATAGTCCAATATAGGTTGCATCATTTTTTAAATGTCTTTTTTTTTTTTTTTTAGGGCATTAGAGGGCTTAGAAATTGTAGTAATTTCCCCACATTTTCAAGAAAATTTGCAATATAACATTTTTTTAGGGACCATCCAGTTCTGACGTGGCTTTGAGGGGCCTGCATGTTAGATACCCCCATAAAGTGACGCCATCTGAGAAACTAGACCCCTTAAAACGTATTTACAACACTATTTAGGAAGTTTGATAACCCTCAGATATTTCACAGAAATTAAAGCAAAGTGGAGGTGAAATTTCAAAATTTCACTTTTTTTGCAGATTTTCAAATTTTTATCCATTATTCACGGGAATACGGTAAATGTGACTAGGTAAATGCAACTTAATATCAATTTCCCCCAGGTCTGCCGTTTTTGGGAAATTCCCATATGTGCCCTAGTGCATTATTTGGCTCACCCATAAGCCCCAAAATTTAGGAGGAGCACCTACTATACTCTGGGGTCTCATTTTCAATACATTTTATTGAGGCGCCATTTCAGGTTTGGGGAAACCCAAAGGTGCAAAAACTTAATAAAAACCACTAAATAGACTGGATCTTGGAAACTACAACCCATACTGAATATATCCAGGGTTGCATTGAGTTATAGACCCCACAGGTGCTTCAAAAATTTTTTTTTGCATAACGGTGTTCAAATGAAAAAAAAATTTTTTTTTTCAATAATCTACAATTTTAGCTTAAAATGTTTTCATATATACAAGGAATCCTGGAAAAAAAACCCCTAAAACTTGTTAAGCCCAAATTTCTTCCAAGTTCGGGAATTTCCCTACATGGGGTGTAAAACTGCTGTGTGGGCGCATGGCAGGGCGTATAAGGGAGGGAGCGCTATTTGGCTTTTGGGAAAGCAGATTTTGGTGGGGCCATGTCGCATTTGCAAAGCCCCCAAAGTAGCAGAAACAGGCGAAACTTCCAGAAGTCGCCCCATTTTTGGATTCAACACCCCTCAGGGATGTCATCTAGAGGTTACTGTGCATTTTGGATGCACAGGTTTCCATAGTTTTTTTTTTTTGCATTGGGCAATGAAAATGGAGGAAAAACGCAGTTTCGGGGCATTGTTTTTTTTTAGTTTCAAATTTTACAGCATTCGCCGTGCAGTGTAAATGATGTGATAACTTACTATGGGGTCGGTACAATTACAATGAATAATTTTATATAGTTTTTTCTGTTTTATTACTTTTAAACAGTAGAAATACGTGTATAAAAAATTTGGTTTTTATGTTGTCCTATTCTGGCAGCAATAACTTTTTTATTTTTCTGTGTTCAGAGCTGTGTATTGGCTTGTTTTTTTCGGGATGAGTTTAAGTTTTTATTTGTACAATTATTTTGTGTATATTATGCTATGTTCACATTTTATTAAGGTTTTTCTGAGATGTTTTGACAAAATACAGCAATCTTGGTAGTGTTTTTTTTTTTTTTTATAGCGGTCACTGTACGGGAATTATGACATGGTAGCTTTACTCAGCGGTCAATACGATTACACCGATAACCAATTTGTAAAATTTTTTTAGTTTTTACTGCTTTTATACAATAAAAACACTTTTATTCAAAACCAGGAAAATACGTTTTTGAATCGCCATAGTCTGAGAGCCAAAACTTTTAAATTTTTCTGTGCTTGGAGGTGTGTAGGGACTTGTTTTTTGCGAGATGAGTTGACGTTTTTATTAGTATCATTTTTGGGGGGGACAAGGCTTTTTGATCGCTTTTAAATCCATTTTTTGGAGGCCAGGGTGAAAAAATACTGCAATCCTAGTAGTTGTTTTTATTTTTATTTTTAACAGGGCTCACCGTGCAGTATCCGTGATAAGTTTTGCTTTACTCTTTGGGTCGCTACGATTATGGCGATACCCTATTTTATAAAAGTTTTTTTTATGTGAAGCACTTTAAAAAAAAAAGAAAAGTGGGTTTTTTTGTGTTAAAACAATATTTATGCATCGCTATCTTCTGAGAGCTATACATTTTTTTTTTTTTCCGTATACAGAGCGGTATAAGGATTTTTTTTTTGCGGAAAGAACTGACGTTTTAATTGGGACAAAATTTGGCGTTTCTAGGAGTTTTTTGATCGCTTTTTTTTCCATTTTATGTGCTGCGGGGGTGAACAATAATCTTAATTCTGTGATTGTTTTTTTGTTTTTTTACCCGGGGTTCACCGTACAGGTTAATTAACATGACAGAAATTTATAGGGGAGGTTCGTTACGCACGCCGCGATACCAAATATGGGTACTTTATTTATTTTTTTATCTTTTTTGGGGCATTGGGTTTGTAAAGGGGAAAAAAGGGCGGTGTACGTATTTTTTTTTATTTTTCGTGTTTGGTTTTACTTGTTTTTCACTTTTTTTAACTTTTTTTCACTTTTTCACGTTATTTTTTTTTCTTTTCCCCATAGGGGATTTGAATGTGAGATCTCTAGATCTCTCATTCAATAGGAATCAGTGCATAGCTTGTTGCTATGACTGGTTCCTATACAAATGTCAGTCACGATGCCGGGCCGTGCGCGCAGGGCCCGGCCGGGCATCGTGCGTCACAGACAACCCGGAAGGCATTTCTCCTTCCGTGGCTTAGGAGGCAGGAGCTGCACGGATCGCCCGATCCGTGCGCTGCTGCCGCCGACAGAGACGCAGGAGGAGTGATCTCCTCCTGCGTCTCCCTTAGTTATTGCGACCCGATCGTCGCGATAATTAAGGGGTTAACCGCCCCCCCCCCCCCGGAGCGATCCGGGGTCGGGGCCGACGCTGCCTTAGAGTTCGCGCGATCCTCAGGACGTATCCATACATCCAGGTGCGTTAACCCCCAAACCACCTGGACGTATGGATACGTCTAAGGTCGTTAAGGGGTTAAGGAGTGCAAAACCGCTGCTAAAAACGCAAGTTTTTTTAATCTCTTTTATTGTTGCAAAAACTGCAGCAGCCAGATGTTAGCTGGAAGTCCGTAGGCAAATAAAAACCACACTGCATATGTTGCTTTTTTTTCTTTATGGCCTTTATTTTCATGTTGGGTAGAATTTTTTTCGGTCACTAGTATTTTTCTAAAAGGCAACATGCTCTAGCTGTAGCGTTTTTTTTTAAGCAGTTCACAGTGCTTTTCTTCCAAAACACCTTCCTTACTTTTTCTCTGCATCAAAAAAGCACGGGTGCATGTGGGCTGCATTTGCTATGCTTTTTTGGCAATGCTCTACCACATTACAAACCATGTAGTGGATCATATGATTTGAGATGGAAAAATGCTTAAAAAAAAAAAAATACATCAAAATCACTGCCAATACATACTTTTGCAAGCACAAAATGTTACAAAAACTGCATGAAAAAAACGCATTAAACCCAATAAAAACGTACAATTTTTAAAACTTTTTTGGCCAAAAAAGAGGACTCCAGCTAGTTGTGTGGCTTTTTTAGGCTCATGCACAACCCATACATTTAGGGCGACATGTATGATTTTTGGCATGTAAACGCCAATTTTTTATGATCTGTTAAATAGTATAGAATGCGCCTGATTTATGAACCCACTCTACTGCGGGTCATAAATCAGGAGCATTCTAGCGCATAAACATAAATTCTGGCTCAGGTAAACCACTTTGAAAGTGGTTTACCTGTTCCAGCAGTACTGCGCCTGGAGTTGCCATAGCGAAGCAATAAATCTCTAGCTTCATACAGTTCTAGTGCGCCCCACCTCCCACATGTCCCCCGAGATCGGGCGCATTACAAAGTGCCGTGGGCACTATGTTATCCACCTGATAATGGTGTGTGGGCCATTTAAAAATGTAGCGAACGGGGCTGCGCTAGTTTTCGGGCTCAAAAGACACCAGACTTCTGCCGCAGTCCCGTTCATACATGTTGCCCTTAGTGGCAAGTCCAGGACTAAATTTCAGAAAGGCTTTTCTGATGTCACATGATAGAATTTTACTGTATGGTACTAAGAGTGAGTGAGTCCGCAAAATAGCTACTTCTAACCTTTGTAATGGTTGTGTCCACTCAAAAGGGATTGCTCTGTCTAGAAACATTGCACAGTGATTTTATTTTTTTTTAATCAGTGTTAGTTGCAGAAGCCATTGCCATCATATGCATAAGTCTGTACACAGAAAGTCCAATGATCAAAATGTGAATTGTCTTTTGTGAATAGGCTATGACTACACTGGTAAATGAGTCATAAAGTGCATTCCCTTATCTGGTCACCTGCTGTTTCTTCTGCAATGTATTTCCTCCTTGAACTTCTAAATTTTCATAATCCAGAGGATGAACCTATTCGCCATTCAATATTTCAGGTCAGGCTGGGTTAAAATAAATACGTACATGGGAAAGGTGCATGCTTCTGCAAACCTATATGACACTCATGTTGTTTGGGGAGCAAAGGCCACACACAGGCATCGATATATAGGAAATGTAGAGATGAATATACAGAAGAATATAGACTTGTGAAAGAAAATGAGCAAAAACAAGAAAACAAACTAAATAAATCATAACAGAAAAATTTCAGTAGTCCCTCAGCATACAATACTAATTGGTTCTGGGTTGACCATTGTAAGTTGAAACCATAACTCTATAGAAAACTGATATTTGGTTCTGAAGCCCAAACATTTCACCAACATAAAGCAAAATGGAGATGAAATAAAATGAAGCAGAAAACGTATCCAGATAAAGTAGTTACATATAACAGTCAGAAAGGGCTGCTGAAAGTGGAGCTCATTTTTTATCTTGAGGGCAGGAGCTTCTCTGTATCATGTATTTTATGCACAATGTATCAGAAAAAGAAAACGGGGCCCTCAACTGATGTCCAAAGGAGCCGCTCATCCTGGCACATGTAAAGAATGGTACAGAACAAGTAGTACCGCACTGCTCTGTAGAGAGGTGCACTTAACCGCCAACCTGACACTTACTGATACCAAGGTTTTACAGGTTAAATGTTTAAAATTGTTTGGCTCTTCCAGTCAATCACATGTGCTACAGATTAGCAGTGTCTGTGATATTGTATACTGAAACAACTCTCCGCATACAATGTCACGGGGAAGAACATTGTATGGTGAAAATATGGCATCCTGAGACCATGGTAACTTGAGGGACTGCTGTAGGACAGCCACAACTATAGATGCACCCACATGCAGCAGTCATTTATTGTGACATAAGTAATTTAGAAACAAGAAACATAATTTGTATTTGAATTCATTGTAGCTGAAGAGGAAAGAGTTAATTTCCGTGCAGTCGATACCTGTGACTTGTTGCTAGGTGATCTTCAGCCTTCCTTACACTACCATCTGCTCAGCACACCTCTGACAATGGCTAGGGCTCCAGTAACATGAGACAGAAGCCAAGGTGCCTGTCCAGAGCCTCTGCACTTTCAAAATGACAAATCCCAGCATGTCCTGACAGCAGTAGCTTGTGGGCTTGTTAGCAGGATCTGAGGTGATTTAAATGGCACTTGTATAACACGGAATTGCACCACGAGTCATTTTGTAATACACTCTTATTTCCAGTTCAGGTAATACAAAAGTAATATCGTCTTTCCTGTGAATTTGTTTATTCCTACAATGAAACTGTATTTATTTATATAGCACCTTTACGCTATGTTCACACGGCTTAATTGTGGGGAGTAATTATGCCCCGCAATTACGCCGTGGGGGCGGCAGCGGGGGGGGCCGGGACCCGCGGTCATAGACTTGATTAAAAAAGCGGCGCGTATACGCCCCTATAAAAAGCATGTCATTATCTCCCCCCCACGGATTCGCCGAGCGGGGGAGGAACGTAATCCAAGTTCTTATGAAAATGTGGATTATCGTAATGTGGGACGTATTCCCGCCAAAATTCGGCGTATGACGCGAATTATGGACTGAAATACGTCCCATTTTAAGCCGTGTGAACATGGCCTTATATTCCACAGCACTGTACAGAGACCATCATTATTCACATTGGCCAGTGTCTCCATTAGAGCTCAGTCTAAATTCCAGTTTAACCTATCAGTATGTCATATGGGGAAAACCATAGTACCTGGAGGGAGCCCAAAACATACAAACTCCTTGCAGATCTTGTACTTGGTGAAACTGGAACCCAGAACCCCAAAAGTTGTAAGATAACAGTGTTGTCCATTGAGCCACCATGCTTTGGAATCAAAGTAATGGACACAAACATTTTCTTGCTCCAGTCCCCGAGCTAGAAGAGTATCAGACTATGTACTGGAGGAAGGAAATACCATGTACAGCTCATAAACAAGCCATCTACATGGGGGTTTAAGACAGATGTGCCAAACATCAGCTGCTGACAATAGTAATATGAACATGGAAACCTAACCTATCTGTAAGGGAAAGTAACTATATGTTCAGCCTTGTAGGAACTGAATACCAATTAACCCCTTCCCGACTCTGGATGTACCTGTGTGTCCTAGCGGGAAGTGACTTCCCATGAATGGAAGTACAGGTACGCTTGAGAGTCCACGCGATCACACCATGGGATCAGCTGTATAATACAGCTAGCTCCATGCTGTGTCGCCATTCACCAGAGCTTACTTCAGCCGTGGACATTTAACCCTTTAGCTGCCGCAATTGCAATCCGCCCCGGCATATCCGTATATTCTTAGGATAAGAACCATGGCGGAGCCGGTAGCTGTCAGTTCCCTACCCCTTCAATTAGTCTTGTTGACCTGTGGCCCACAAAACGTCATAGGACCATCCTGACGCAGGCCTCCTCCAGGGGACCCTGCTGTATATTGGGAGATCAGTGGTTAGAGGTGTGGCCGCATCCAGTGCCACCTCTCTCCTGCGTCCCACAGCTACTAGCTTTCTCTAGTCCAGCGGTCCCTCTGTGATTACACTTACCTCCTATACAGTGCTCCATACAGTCTTTATTCGTTCAAATAACCGTAAGGTGATCAGGCAGATAAAGGCTGAAAGCATCAGTCGAAACGTTCCAAAAATGATCACGATTTCCTTAAGCCATATTGATATACTCTATACATGTTAAATGTATTTCTCTCGGATTTTTGTATGGAAACAATTTCACTGTAACTTTAAAAATTGTAAAAAAAACTTTGTTAAAAAAACTTTGTAACTATATATAAACTACTCGAAACTGATAAGCATATACCTCGAGTGCTGTGGATTTACTTTTGATCTATTATATATGAGTTGGAATTACTCTTCCACAAAGCACTTCCATATTGGCTAGTGCACATCATTATTTAATATGTGGTTTAGTGTTTGGCGGACCCAGTACACTGTTTTGCCCCGGGGCCCATAATTATGTTAAGATGGCCCTGATGAGAGATACCTTTTTAGGTGTTAAAAGACTGAGGTTTGGTATTGGATGGGGGAAGTGTGGACAGTCTATTAGAGGTAATAAAGGAGAGCCCTGTGGTCTGTCTGAAAAACAAGTAGCTCCAAGGCCTGTATATCAGGATGCAAGCCTGTCCGTTTGCAGGAGAGGCAAAGAGGGTTGAAGGCACGGGTGTAGCTAAAGACTCATGGGCTTTGGTGCAAATATGCAGTTTGGGCCCTCCTACGCCCAGACAACAGCTGTGGACCACTACTTTTCAACAACAGGTTTATTATTTGGTGTTACAGATGTCTGTGGTGTAGCACACTGCGGAAAATATATTTTTTTTAAAGGCATTGTCTAAAAGAAGAAAATTCATTTCAAAAGGGGCTAAAGAAAAACAAGTTATGCAGCCAAAGCATCTGTTCCCTCTTGTCCCCGTCCCACCGAAAAAAATAGTATTTTGTGGGAAGAACAGGGAAAAAAATGCAATTGTGCCTTTTGTTTTTTCTGATTTAATTTTTGTTGGAATTTACACTAAACAGTTTAGTTGCCATTTTTTCAGTACGTATACAAGGGCTAAAAATACCACCACATTATCACCAAATGTCTCAACTCTGTAGTGACTAATACCACCATAATGTTACCAAACCAGCATACCCAGACCAATACTACCAATAACAACAATATACAAAGACCAAATAATACTGCAACATCATGACCACATATCACCACAAATAAAATTCAATAAAACCATTGTACTGTTAGTGAATGTAAACCGTTACACTAAGACCACTATTACCACCATATTGAGACCTTATAGTGGTAAATATCAGTGTATACAGACACTGTGCAGACTGTATATTACCTCCATGCTGTAACTATACAGTGGTAGTTACATCCAGGGACTCACAGGTGACGTATTTCCCTTTTCTTTCTTCATCTGCTCCAGACCATAATGACGTCTTCTCCTGGCTACAGCTCATTCCTGCAGAATTTAACATTTTAGATTTCTCACTTTTCCAGCTCTTCTATACCAATTCCCATCTTTGTGCAAACTTCACATCCATAGCGTTCCAAATAGTAATAATACCCCTTTGGTACCTCATACAGTAATTGTACCCCAAACATTGAAAGTGTCACCTGCCGATTATAGGACCCCCAGTTTTGCCACCAGTAGGTAAAAACACACCCAGGCTTGGACTGGCCCATAGGGGAATAGGGGAAACCCCTGGTGGGCCCCTGAGCATGGTAGACCTAAAGTTGTTTTTACATTCTCAGAAGAGGCAAAAAAGCAGAGAAAGAGTGGCAAAAATCAAGAAGCTGAGTAGAGGAGGCATGTACAGTAACTTTAGGATGGGCTCATAAAAACTCAACTGGTGGGCCCCTAGAGTCAAATCCACCTGTGGGCCCTAGGCACCCCAGTCCGACACTGAACACACCCCATATAATAGGCAGTCCCACCCACCTCTCTCCCCCCCCCCCAAAAAAAAAAATAAATTAGGCAGTCAGCTAGATAGATGCTCCTTTAAGGTAGGTTAGACCGTAAAATTCGTCAAATAAGAGGCCTACCTTAGGATAGTGGGTAGATAGGGCCCCTTCTAGTAGATAGGCAGGTAGCTAGGGCCCTTTCTGGTTGGTAGGCAGGTAGATAGAGCCCTTTATGGTAGGTAGATATGGCCACTTCTAGTAGATAGGTAGGTAGGGCCCCTTCCAGTAGCTAGGCAGGTAAATAGGGTCACTTCCACTAGGTAGGCAGGTAAATAGAATCCCTTATTGTAGGTAGGCCCCCTTCTGGTAGGTAAGCAGGTAGATAGGGACAGTTATGGTAGGAAGATAGGGCCTTCTTAAGTAGGTAGGTAGGTAAGGCCTTCCTCCAGTAAGTAGGGAAGTAGTTAGTGTTTTTTCTGCTGACTGATCGCCTCAATGAAGCCGTTCCCACTAGGCTTCTTGCAATATCCTCATCCGCTCATAGAAATGACTGACTTGCACACGAGTAGTACTACTACAACCATTTAAAGTAGACATTGAACTAGTAAAGTGACTCTTACTATTCTGGTGCTAGAAAGGTCTGGTGGCTGTGAAAAACGGTTATCTGTTTGGGTTGCTGCTAAAGGGGTTTAGTTGAGCACACCTTGGGTGTAAGTATAGCCACAGCAGCTGCGTTGGGACCCAGAGATTGAGGAGGCACACAGATACAAGAGCATTGTTCTTTTGTGTAGGGAACAAGTGTTAGATAGCTTTCTGCTCTCTAATACTACTATGTGGGTTCTCTGATAGATTGCAGCATTATTTATACCTCTAATTATTGCTCCCTGTGCTGCTATTTTATTTTTATGTCATTAGCTGGTGCAGACCCTTCTCATTTATCTATAGGGCCCTATGAGTTTTAGTTACGCATCTCAAGCCCACCATCATACATGGAATGTGGCTGCCCTGCAGGGCTGTAGAATGGCCTGGAAAATTAGACCTGAAATGTGGCCTTTATAGTGAAGCATCAGTTGTGACCTGATTGGGACAGTCTTGAGAACCGTGAGCTAGGTTGACAGAGGGAGGGGTATGAAAGTGGGGTCCATAAGAATGAGACTGCCCTCTGAGAATGCTTAGCAGAGATCTGGAGGCAGGCCTCATTGAAGCCTTGTGATTGGAGGGATATAGCCTTCTGGGCTGTATTTTAGCAGGAAATGACATGAAGTCCGTACCCTTGAGAGTAGGCCTTGTAAGTGAGTAGTTGCTAAAAAGATGGTGGGAAGTATGAGATGCGCATTAACTGGTGTATAGTGACACCGGTGAGGGAGAGCTTTGCAACCTTATTCTTGTAAAACATAGGGATGGCATTGGTTACAGAAGAATTTCTAAACTACTGAAGGTTCCAGTGAGCACTGTTGGGGTCATAATCCGGAAGTGGAAAGAACATGCTTTCACCATAAACCGGCCATGACCAGGTTCTACCCTCAAGAATTTAGACAAAGGAATGAAAAGAATTATCAGAAGAGTTGTGTAAGAGCCAAGAACTACCTATGGAGAGCATTAGAAAGTAATGCCCTCAACCTCCCTGGTCTGTATGCATGCTCACCACGCAAGACTCCATTGCTGAAAAGAAAGCATGTATAAACAACATTTAGACAAGCCTGTGAAATACTGTCTGGTCAGATGAGACCAAAATTGGATGCCATAATACACACCATGTTCGGAGGTCAAAAGGCACTGCCATTGCAGATCACTCCCAAAACACCATACCAACAGTGAAGTTTGGAGGTGGGAACATCATGGTGTGGGGCAGTTTTTCAGCAGATGGCACTAACAGTCTTCATATCATTGAAGGAAGAATGATTGGACAAATGTACCAAGACATTCTTGATAAAAATCCGCTGCCATCTACCAGGATGATGAAGATTAAACGAGGATGGACATTTCAGTAAGACAATGATCCCAAACACACAGCCTCAGTTGGTTTCAGAGAAAGAAAATAAAGCTGCTAGAATGGCCCAACCAATCACCTGAGTTAAATCCAATAGAAAATCTATGGAAGTAACTAAAGCTCAGATTTCATAGAAGGAGCTCACGGAACCTTCAGGATTTAAAGAGTGTTTGTGTCGAGGAATTGGCCAAAATACCACCTGAGCAATGCATGTGACTAGTTTTTCCATATAGAAGGCGTCTTGAAGCTTCAACACCAACAAAGGCTTATGTACAAAGTATTAAATAAATTAATAAAGTATTAAAACAAGTTCAGTAAACATGTTCAATACTTTTTCCCTGTGACATTTCTCGTTATTACACATAACTTAATTTATGGACATCTAGGGTTGATTTCTTTGCCTGTGTGGATTGGATGGATTGTTACCAACTTCTGGTGAGAATTTCATGTAAATGTATTTACTTGCAGAATTGATTTGAAAGCTGTTTTGTATTTTTATGAAGGAAAATTGCACAATTACAAGAAATCATATGTAAAATTATTTATTATAAAAGGTTGAAATGCTGCTCTTAAAAGCATATTCATGCTTCTGTAGTCCATCAAAAGGGAATATAGTCAACTCATAGTGATTCCTGCTCTGAGATAGACTTTAGATCTGTTGGTAGATCAGCAGTTGAACTTCAACTGTCCGTGAATTATAGAGATGGCCATTCTATAATGACGCTGGGGACGTAAGATTACAACAGAACTAAATACGGCAGTCAATCAGCAGTTTCATGCATTATCAACTTAAAAAGGTGGATTCACCGTTAGAAAATTAAGTGAATGGACAGCAAATCAGATGATCGCAGGAAAACCGTTTGAGTGAGACACTATACAGACTTCAATTGGACTTCAAGAGTATTGAAAAGATAACTGACCCTAAGGCCTCGTTCACACGGCTTATTCTGCAGCGGATTGGCGCCGTACTGCGCGCCGGATTTGCGCTTCAGTACGGCGCCAATCCGCGGCAGCAATTACGGTAATCCACTGCTCTCATAGAGAACAGTGGAATCCGTCGCTCCTCCCCGCTCGGCGAATCCGCCGCGGGGGGAGAAAGTGACATGCACATTATCCAGGCGCGGCCGCGCCGTAAACAATGCTTTGTCTATGGGGCCGGGAGCGGCGCCCCCGCCGCGCCCCGGCCCCGCCCCCGTCCCGCCCCTTATTCACGGCGGATTTGTGCACTCAATACGGCGCACAAATCCGTCGGCAATAAGCCGTGTGAACGGGGCCTAACTAACTGTCCCTGAATTTTTCTCTAGACCTTGCCCTATTGTTGTCTCTGACACCAGACCCTCTGACCCTTTTCTGTTCCTGAGAACGCCCTAATAAATGTCCCTAATCTACAATTGACCCTAATATTAACAAGCTGGCACCAAATAGGACCCAAGAATAAACAGCCCTGACAACTGACACAGAGCAACTTAAGTAGAAACAGAAAAACTAGGAATATAACCTCTAAATAAATGGGTAAACAAACTAAACTGGACCAAACAGAAAATGACTAGATATACAGAAAATACTAGGTCACTGGAACAGAATACTAGCAGATTCATAGTAAAATCTCTTAGGACATGCAGTAGTGTCTGTGCTCAGGCTGCCAACCTGTATGAGTTTTATACAGGATAGAATTAACTACTCCACTAACGAGCTCCTGGTGCACGAGCTGGTCAGCTGTTCTGCCTTGAAACTTGTTTGAGGTAATGTAATAACGAGAGCATAAAATGGCATTATACATTCATCTGACATCCATAACTGGCTAAATCTTCCACTGCCAAAATAAGCCAGGGTTCTTAGGTTTCTCGGTTATGACACAACACCTTTAAGATTAACCAACCCCTTAGCGCACCATGACTTGCCAATAAGTCATGGCGACACTTAAGGGAGTATGGAACCGGCTCACTCTCGAATTCTGCTCCATACGTGGGGCACCATTCCTCCCACCAATCACGGGTTGCCAAGCAATTGCTATGGCAGCCAGAAGCCTATTGAAGGCTTTCATGACTGCCATCTTACAAGTGCCATCTTTGTACACCCTTCTGTATTACATACACAATAAAGAGTGATGTGCTTACAATTATGCCCCTTAGGGGTCCAGTAATCTAGGGGGACTAAATGTATAAGTAAATAAAGTTTTAAAAAGATGAAAAAATGATAAAAGATATTAAAAGTTAAAATCGTACCCTTTTGTCATTTTACAAATTAAAAAAATTAAAAACTTACATATAATTGGTATTGTCGTGTCTGTAGAAGTCCAATCTATTAAAATTTTACATAATTTATCCTGTACAGTAAACACGGTACAAGAAAATAAATTACCTACTCCAAAATTGCATTTTTTGGTCAAAAAAATTGGGATAAAAGGTGGTCAAAAAGTTGCATGTATCCCAAAATGATACCAATAAAAAGTATACTCTAGCTCACAAAAAGACACTCGCAACTAGGTCAATAGTTGCAAAAGCAAAAACGTTATTGGTCATAGAATATGGTGATTCAGCTCAAATTTAAAAAATAGAGAATGCTCTTATTTTTTTTAAAGTACTAAAACATAAAGGAAAATCTACATGCTTGGAATCATACTAACCCGCAAAATACACACAACACATCAAAAATACTTATTAGTAAGTGACATGAAAACAAAACTCTGGAAAAATGTCTGAATTAAATTTTTTCAGATTCTACCTCCATTTAGAATTTATTTTGGGTTTCACAGAATATTATATGGTATGGTCAATAGAGCCATTACAAAGTACATTTTGACCCACAAAAAAACAAGCCCTCAAATGTCTATGTAGATGGAAAAATTAAAAACTTATAACTCTTGGAAGGTGGGGAGGAAAAAAAGAACATGACAAAAAATGCTTGGACTTTAAGGGGTTAAAGTGTATCTCCATTTGCTAATGGTTAAATGCAATCTCTTTGTAACCAGTCAAGTGGTAACATTAACCTTAACAGAACCAGTGAAGATAGAGAAGACCGTGGTTGTGGGGGTAATGTGAAGCAATAAATCAGCTGCAAATCTCTCCCATAAAGCATTGTAATGAATATGTAACATGGAAGACACAAAATGTAAACATTTTATTTGGCAGTTTTCTCTCCAACAGGTGAATAAATAAACGGAAAAGTATTATTTATATATCTCTTTTCAGATGGACATGTCATATGCACGAATATGTACAAACTGTTAATGGAAAGGCTAACCAACTATCAAGATTTTGTATGTTTTTTTGTTTTTTAGAAAAAGTACAACTTTTAAAACCACTATACATAACAAATCAATAAAGGAAAAACAAGCAATGCTTCTGTTCTGGCATTTCCAGCTTCTGAAGCTGGTCATCCAGAATAATGTCAAGAGACAGAGTTATCATGCATTTAGTTCATACTGTCCAGGTTAGAATGTCTTTAATGCATTAGATTTTCAGTGGTCATGCACTCAGGTCAATTATAACATGTTCGTATATTTGTGTGGCCCCCTTAAAACTCGAAGCAAACAGGAAGTCATGTTTGTCTATGGACACGTGTGTGAAGGACCTGGGGGCCTGGATATTTAACTCTTGAAACTTTAAAAATTTTCCTTTATCTGCATCCCAGTGAAACACTTGGGTAAATGAATAATCACTGCCCAAAATAGCATATTTGTGGTTGTTGATCTCTAAAGGCTGAAAGACCATGGACCCACGAGAAGGCATCCTTTGGATATCTGAAATGACTGAACCTCCTTCCCATTTGATGACCCGGGAATCCCCAATGAATCGAGTTAGACAGAGGTAGACATCATCCTTTGCAGAAAAGTGTTTAACGGCATACACGTCTTCTGTATCTGGTATCTCAGCATGCTTTGAAAAGTTGTTGTACTTCTTGTTCCATTGGTAAATAATTGGGCGTTGCGAGCTGCTAGACAGAATGAGATGTGGCTTGTTGGCAATCTCAAGGTATTCCACATCTGTATCTCGATACCACATATGAACAGACTGGTGGGAATAAAATCCATTTCCATTCCACTTGTAGATGGTTGTACAACCAGCTTTCGAGCTATCAGCAACCACAAAATACCAGTTATCATCTATCCTGAAAGTCTCAATGTCATTGGGTTTCCGGATCTTAATAACTTCAATATCTTGGATCTTGATAAATTTATTTGCAAAAATATCCCGCTTGTAAATATGAGAGCCACCAAACAGTTGGGCCACTATAACATAAAGCTGCTTCTCGATGACTATAGGTTTGCAGACCACAGTAGATGTGCCTAAGATAACAGAAAGAGCTATTGTTAGAGAGCAATAAAGAGCCCTTACATATTTGATGTTTTCATCATTTATACCTGTGATGTTGTCATAGTTCCTGAAAGACATTTCCACATGATCCCACTCCAAGAAGACACATTTGCCTGTAAACGGTTGGGCAATGACCACATACTCATCGTTCATATAGGTGAAGGTGTCTACAGACAAGGACTGATAGGGCAAGGACTTATACAAGGCAAATTCTGTAATACAAAAAGTTTTATCATTAATTTACATATGATAATCTTTCAATTCAAATATGCATCATCATTTTTAACAACAACATCTTTTTATTACAATGGTGCCATTTATTTATTTCAACAATGGCACTATGTAATTGGTTTAATTAAATTTGTCTTACGTATTTGAGTGCCTATGACATACTAAAAAGAAGGTTATAAACAAAACACATGAGAGCAAAAAATGCATAAAAAATGCCAACACTTTAGTATGAGTTTTCACTTAAAAACATGGAGAGAGAGAAAAGAGTAACCAACAAAAAGCCAGTTATAGTATCAGTAACATTTCAGGGGAAGCGATTGCCACAAAACGTTAGTCAGGGGACCAGACAGTATCATACTTCATGGGTAGCTGCTATTTGTGACTTGTACACATATTTTCGGTCCATTGTAATGTTACCTATACTGTTATTGTTTATATATGTCTGGGATATACTTAGCTATCCGATGTTATCATACAATACCTTATTGAATTGAAGTAACATGTTAAAGATACTATACCTGGCTTTTTGTTGGTTACTCCTATCTCTCTATGTTTTTAACTGATAACACCTAATAAAGTTTTGACATTTTTTATAGATTTTTTTGCTCTAGCCTTATCGGTTTTTCCAGACTTCTTTTTGTGTTTATTAAAGAAGAGAGGGTGCATCATAACAATCATCAAAATGGGCCTGAGTATGGTAACACGTTTTAGTGCCAAAACAGATGGGTTGGGTGTTCCATTTCCACTTGACGTGACCCATGAGCCAGCACCCTATTCCATTGTTTGCTAATAGTGTTGCACTTCAGCCATTTTGACCGGAGCTGAATTTTTCTTGACAATGACAGAAAATCATCCAACCAATCACCAGCCTTCATTAATCAGATACACTTCCTTTTTCCTCTCTGACAAACGGCTGGTGATTAGTTTCATGATTTTCCAGTAATCGCTGGCCAAGTTTAAGTTTTCTTTAATCAGACCTTATCACAGAAAAAAACACAAAAATAGTCCCTAAAGAGTTTGTGAATACATAAAGTCACTGAAAGTACCACTACAAAACCCTATATCTAAAATATACCTTTTATTACTTGTTCATAAAAATCAAACAAATTTAAAACTTTATACATTTTTGACAACTTCGCTGTTATATAATCAATATGTAGATACAATAAATCTATACCTTATGGATATCCCTATACTAACCTAATACAGGCCGGGTCATCGCCCAAAGAAGGACACACCCACCTTTGGTGGCTCACCCTATTGGATTCCTAGACTTTCCCTCAAAGCAGATGGTATATACGTCTCTTATTAACACTCAGGCCACCACAAAGAAACCTTAATGGTGCTTTACAAGCAGTATACCCAAATGGTCGTATCCACTAACTGGCCGTATCCACTATATTTCCTCAGATCACAGCAAATACATACCATTAATGTCCTATAGATAATAAATCCAAAGTATAATCTGATGCCCAACAATACGAGCCTGTATTAGTATTCTATACAATAACTTCATAGGAGACCAGGACAAAAACAAAGAGGAACGCAAAATATAATCACATATGACCTCATATCCATTCCGATCCCCTTCCGTTCCCAAAGGTATATTTTTGATATAGAATTTTGTAGTGGTACTTTCAGTGACTTTAATCAGACCTTACCAAATCTGAAGCACAACACTATTCACTAATAACGCATCTCTTCTAGAGAGAGAGGAGTCTTACAAAAGTTTTGGCCATCTAGTAGTCAAGCAGCTGGGACCAGAAAGGGCACTGCCTCATCTCTCTTCGAGGTGCTCCCTCTATCTTATTTATGTCCTTGTTCAGTGATATGTTAGTGAATGTACATATTAAGATCTCTAATCACTATGGAGACAAATTGTGTAGACAACATTTTGCATTTACTACATATGTTTATTATCCCATATTATTTTCTATTTTTATCTTTTAGCATTTTATTGCATTACATTGACTTGATAATTTGCTTATTAGTGTAGACTCTTTTATGCATATCACTCTACAGTTCACAGCTAGATATTACCTATATATATATTATTAGGTAACTTTGAAAGTGCTTTCTTAACTTGTACTGATTATGAGTAACGTTATGTACTATAGTCTATTCACATTTAATGAACGCTTTAGAAATCTGCCGGTTTGCTTTTAGCTACAAACTTGTCTCACGGCCCCCATCCACCTCCTTCCTTAATGTTGGTGCAGTGTCTGTAAATATGTCTCATAGAAATTGTAGAGGACTGATAGCCACAAATAATGTATAAATTAATTTAAAGGGGTTGTCTCACTAAAAAGCATAGCTTTCAAAATATAGGGAACACTAAATGAAGACGTTTTCCAAATATATTGCTTTGTTCATTTTTTTTTTTTTTGTTAAGGAGCTACAAATGATTTTATCACCTTCTGAGCTCTCTCTGGTTTCTCAAGTGACCAACCTGTGTACTCCTTCTACTCTGCTGTTTGTTCTATCTGATAGCCGGTAGTGATATCATCACACAGGTCATGGCCAGCAGTGTGAAAGCTTGTGTGTATATCTGATCTTTGACAGAAGACTAATTACTCTACTGTTTACATTAGCTCAGAGAAGGTAATTAAGATAATCTAGACTGATAAACAGAAAAGTCTGAATTTACAGAGCTCATATGCTAATTACAGATAGCTTGACCAGGAAGTGACAGAGCAAAGCATCATTATTTCATTCATGCATCCTATGAAACTTTGAGATGAGAAAAAACCCTTTAAAGTAAGCCAAACAGTATTAGGCTGGGTCTACACTGCATTAGACAAAAAACATCCGAAAGCGACAGTTTTTTTCGGATGCATGACCGTGTTTTTTTTTCAAGTTTTGCGCAAAAACCATGGTCACTTCTAGTATTTTTTCGTAAAAAACTGTGTTGCATAATACACCGCCACCGAAAGACGATCATAGGAAAAACGACCTGTGGAGACTACAGGTCATTTTGTCTAATGTCCTCTGTGGGGCTGCCTGAACTATCGGATTTTTGGTGTTTTTAAAGTCCTAAAAGCGTCGAAAATCCGATCATATTGCCATGTAGATATAGCCTTACAGCTTTGGGTGATCTTTTTTCAAGGGAATGTATAAAAATAAGACATGGGGTAACTGAATAAAAAAAAACACAAAAGAGTAAAGCAAATTGTTTGCAATGTTTCTATATTGCTTAAAATAGGTGTAACTCGCTTTAGCTCTGTTCACACTAGTCTCTGTCAGGGCTTCTGTCAAGGTTTGTGCCACTTTTGACAGCAAGAATAGTATAACCATCAGCACTATTCTTACTCTCAAAATAACAGAAACCTGTGATGACCTTGTTATAAATCAATGGGATATGAAAGTCACTGTTCGGAAACGTAACAATGTCATGGCTACTGACATTAATAGAAGCTATGACGCCAATGTGACCAGAGCCTAAATGCTTTCAGTAACAGGAAAATTCTTTTAATCCCCACTAACAGGATTTCATAGATTCTTATAGGCACTGAATTATCAAACATTTAAGAGTATTAAAATGTTATAGAAAGTTATAAACTGTAAATTAATAAGAAAAAAATGCTTTTAAAGGGGTTTTGCCACGATCTCATTTCATACCTCCTGCATCCAGCTCTTCAGCTCTGTGTGCTCAGAAGGGGGCATGTGTGATTTGTTTGCATTGCAGATCATGTGACCCTGCAGAATGACATCACCAGGCCTTTCCTTTCTCTAGTCAAAGAAGGGTCTGTTTATTTACAGAGGTACAAGTAGCTACACTATAGCTTAGAGGTAATGCTTTTTACCTTCAGGTACAAGGGTCCTAGGTTCAAATCCCTGCAGGAACCAAACCTGTGGATTTTTTTTCTTTATCAATGCACATAACTCATTGAGGTTTCTTTTTTAATTTATTTGCACTGTTTGACTAATTAATAAGGAGTATAGAGGACAGGAGCAGAATGACAACACCTGGGATTTGAACACTCAGTAGCTGCCTGAGAGGAGAGGTGATGTCTGGGCATGTGCGACCAGGACTGAAGAGCTCTCAGCCCAGGTCGTATCCCCTGGAGACGAGCTGTAAACAATACACTACGTGGAAATCCCTAAAGAAGCATTTATGCTATCTATCATACATGAAAAAACTTTGAGACTCTCGGTTCACATATTTAGATCAAAGATGTGAACCGAGAGTCTCAAAGTTTTTTCATGTATGATAGATAGCATAAATGCTTCTTTAGGTATTTCCACGTAGCGTATTGCCCTTTTTGCAGTAGTGTGCCGCTGGCGGCGGTCTGTGTGTGTACATGTATAATTACATGTGTGCCGCAGCCCTGCCAGTGGCACCCAGGTTTGCATACGTTTTTTCAGAATGTGTTTTTGTGTGCAGAAACATACGTTATACTTGGTGTGTACATTGATTTTAACCTATATGGGAAGGAAGGGGTGCTTCCATTTTGGGTTTCTGTCCCCGCCCACTCTCACAGGCTGTCATAAGAAGGGAAGCTTGCAGGTTGGGTGTTTTTTATTTTTTCTCTCTGAATAATGGAGGTCGGTTGACCCAGTAAGAGGCCAGATTGGCTCGATTGAGAGGTAAGATAGCATAGGACATGCCCGATTTTGAGATCACGTTGAAAGTCGTGGGCAGCTTAAACATCTTTTGATCAAAATATGTGAACCGAGAGTCTCAAAGTTTTTTCGATCTGTAAACAATGGCTCACTAAAAGGGCTGCTAAAACAAAAACGGTCCAGAATTTTAAATAACAATGAATGGTGAAAATGTTTATTATTTAATTGCAAGCTTCCCACATCAATTTTACTTCATGGCAAAACCCTTTAAATGCTCATGGAAATGAGGGTATTGCTAGTCAATCAAAGACTACTTTGCTGTATCTGCACAGTCTTCTGTTGCCAGTTTTGTATAATTCCAGTTTATTTTTTAATTTGCTGGCAGACCGTACTAGATTATCAAATGCTGGATAAGAAAAATATTAGGTATTTTTTCTCGAGGGTGATAGAATCTGGTCACTATTGTATTAAATTTGCTGAGAAAGTATCAAACACATTAAAAATATCCTGGAGAAAGTAGTAAAGATTAACAGCCATAAACCATCCACTAATGTTTACTCCAGGAAATCTTTACTTCAGCAAGAGAACCTTTAATCTGGCAAATTAATGCAAAATGACCTTGTTATGATACGTTAATAGGAACAACTGTATTATCAGCATTTTCTAAATCCTGTACACATTCCTATCTGATAGTTTATTACAGCAATTGTATAAATCCAGAATTTGGCCAAACCCTGGATTCTTGGTGACAGATCTCAGCCTTTTAGAGCTTTGACAATATTATTTATAGCGAAGTATTAAAGTTTTAGAGTACAGGACATGTTCAAACTCTAAAGTATTATTTGCTTTAGTTGGGTCCTTGAGATTTGTGCTCACTCTGTATGTGTGTTTAGTGCAGTTAGACTATGCCTGCAAACAAGCAATACAGTCTCTATTGCCATGTTACCAGACAATTCTACCAATTTTAGTATTTTTTGTATCATCATTGCATTATCACTCTAGGACAGAGATCTACTGCACTTCTGGAAATTGGGATGTTGTATAACTATAAGAAGCAGGGGAGGAACTATCGCCTTAGCAGGCATATCGACTGCTACAGGGACCGCTGCCCCAGAGGGCCCGGTGCAATCTGCATCAGAACACCTAGGCCCTCTCTCCTGAGCGTTCAGAGTCACCTACTGCGCGATGCTAGCGGAGGAGAGTGCCAGTGACCTTAGGCCGTAAGCCTACCAGGCATCGACCTGCAGTGCTGACGTGAGCGGCGCAATGACATAAGCTGGCTTGTCGCTTCGGGAGATCATGGAGACAGGTGAGTTATTTATTTCTTTTTTTACTAATGGAGCCTACCTAGATCCCACCTATGTGGGGGCCCGCTTTTTGCTATCTACCTACCTACCTCTGTGGGCTCCACCTATAGCCTTCCTACCTACCTACCTACCTACCTACCTATGTGGGCCCTACCTATAGCCTATCTACCTAACTACCTATGTGGGGCCCACCTATAGCCTTCCTATCTGGGGTAAACCTATAACCTACCTAGCTACCTGAGGCCCACCTTCAGCCTACCCGAGACCCGCTACTGCCTACCTACCTAGCTACCTGGGTCCTAGCAACAGCCTAATTAGCTATCTGGGGCCTATCTGCAGCCTACCTGGGGGCAGCCTGCCTAACTGGGGTCTAACTACTGCCTACCTTGGACTAATCTACCTACTTGTTGCCTACCTAACTGGGACCTACCTACCTGCGGCCTATGTAATGCCTACCTACCTGGGGCCTAACTGCTGCTTACTTACCTACGTTAAGCCTACCAACCCACCTACCTGGACCTACCAACCTATCTACTGGGGCTCTACCTCCCTGGTAATATGATTCTGTGGGGTTCAGGCCATAGCGTAGCACAATCTCTAGAGGGTTGGTCCTCTGTTTCTCCCCAACCTACTAGGAGACAGCCTCTAAGCTATGGCCTGTACCCGTTCTTCCAACCCTGGGAAGGTTGTACAGTGGTGGGTGACAGTGAGGGAGTTGCTGGAAAAGTGAGGATGCCAAGATATTTGTGTCCAAATCTGCAGGGACAAGTGGTGGCTGGGAGAAGTCAACATGGCAGTTTGGACTGGATAGAGAAGAAAAGCAAAAGTGAACGACTCATCAAAGAAATGTCACCTGTGAGTCAAAGATGTAACTGCACAGTAATCATTGATATGTCTGCAAAGGCGTCTATGTACACTGGTATGTACAACTATATGGGCACTGTATAGGGGTTATATTGGTCTTTGTATACTGATGTTTATTCAGTAATAGTGTAGGGATATTATTCAGTCACTATGTGGTGATAATTTGTGGTTGTTTTCAGGCTCTATAATCGGATCCTAATGTAGTAGTATTATTGGTAATTTTGGTCTTGGTATAGTGGGATTTGTTTGGTAGCAGTATGATGGTGATATGTATGGTGACGTATTTGCTCGTTGGATTATCTAGTAACTGCATGACTATTATTAAGAGGTCCTGGTAAATGTCCACGGTTGGGGTGGGGGAGGCATCCAAAAGTTTGCTGTGGGGCACAGACTTCTCTAGTTACTCCCCTGATAAGAAGTGGTAAATTGTACCAGGGACCTGGACCTGTGAGGACATTCTGCCACATAAGGAGATACTAGCAATGTTCTGTGACACCACCGGACTTTGTTTATAATTTCTGTATTGTGACTTCACTGTGTTTATTATGCATGTACTGTGACATCACTATGTTTACTGTTCTCTACAGTAAGGGATTGTCCCCACGGCACAGGTAATTTGTTGTTTTTTCTGATGGTTTGTGGTTTTACAAACCGTCTGAGAACCGACAAGCAACGATTGCCCATAGACTAATAGAAAATCCGTGCAGCAGTCCCCACTGCACAGATTTTTCGGCAGATGGTTTTTTACACTGCCGGCGTTCTGAAAAACTTAGAATGTGTTAATTCTTCTGCCCAGTTTTCGGGCGGAACAGGAACATGTGGGTACAAAGGGGGAGGGCTTGAAACCGAAAACCGTGAGCAAAAGCCATCCCCCTGCATGCCAAAAATAGACTAAATACCGGTCAGGAAATCTGACGAGTATTTGGTCTTTGCCGTGTAAACACACCCTAAGGGCCTGTCCCCATAGCAAGGGTTTTTTTGGTTTTTCATACGGTTTGTGGTTTCAGAAACTGCCTGAAAACCTGCAAGCAACACTCCCCCATAGACTTCAATAGAAAAACTGTTCAGCAGTCCCCACTGCACGGATTTCGCGCCGGACGGCTTTTCACACTGCCAGCGGTCCGAAAAACTTAGAACATGTTCATTCTTCCACCCGGTTTCCAGACAAAAAAATTAAAATTGGAGTCAATGTAAACCGCTCAGAAAGTGAGTGAGCGGATTTTGTCCAGGTTTTTGGTGCAGTTTTTGGGGAGGTTTTAAGTTTTTGCAGAAAAAAAGTGAAGAATGATCCCACCTATAGTGGGTGTGTTTTTCAAGTCATTTTGCACTTTTTTTTTAACACAGGAAGGTCCTGCAAACTATTTCTTGTTTCTGATGGAAGAGGACTCATACATGTCACTACAGTTGTCTAATAGTGGAGAAACTCATAAAAAGAGCCTGGAGCACACAGAAGTCCAAGATGGCCAACGGAATCTTTGGGAGTGACCACTGGGTGGAGATAAAAAAAAAAATCACATGGTTTCTTACACCAATCAGGAATACTTTTGCACTCAGTACACTTTTCCGCTTGAAAAACAGTCCTAAAACTGCTGGGCAAACCTGGACAAAATCAGTGACAAAAACTGTTAAAAAAACCAAAACCGACGAAAATACCAACCGGTTTTTGTGTCAAAAACAGTCCAATAACCAGTTGTAATGAACGATTTTGCTGAGGTCAAAACCGAGCTGTTTTTGTCCTTTGCCGTGTAAACGCAGCCTAACACCACTGTGTTTATTATTCCTTACCTTGACATTGCAGCATTTATCATCCCTTGTATCATAACATCACTGTGTTTATTATCTATCTACAGTGACGACCCTAAATTTCTCTGTGCTGGGACATCCCTGTTTTTATTATCCCTCTGAAGTCACATTGCTGAGTTTATTTTTTTTGTACTGTGACACCGCTGCATTTATTATCCCTCTACCATGATAGCACTGTGTTTATGTCGGAACTGTGACTCTGCTGCATTTATTGTCCTTATATTATGACATCAGTGTCTATAGTATCCAAATGGCTAGATATCAGTGTATGCTTTTTTCCAGGTTCTGAGACATAACTGTAAAAGTTATTTACTGTGTACATTTTCAGGGGTGCAGTATATGAGATACAGAGGGTGCAGATGGAATTGGAAACAGGTACGGAGAAGGACTGTTGGTTTCTTCAAATACACCTCTGTCAGGACACTAGAGAGACAGAATTTCACCACTGACAATAGCAACAGTGTAAGGTGCATGCATATATATGCATATAGACAGTACAACAGCCTGTATCACAGCAAAAATACAATAGACCTTATAAATAAATGTCCTATAACTTCAAAGCTACTAAACCATAGTTATCATCTCTCTCTCTCACTATATGTACAGTATATACAGTTGAAACCAGAAGATAAAGTACTCTATATAAAAAGACACATGTTCATGTTTTTTCTTACTAACTGACATGAAATCAGAATAAACCTTACCTGTTTTAGGTCAGTTAGGAACTAAAATTATTTATATTTCTCAAATGCCAGAATAATGAGAGAGAGAATTTATTTTTTAAGGCATTTTTATTACTTTCTGCAAAGTCAAATGTTTACATACATTTAATTAGTATTTTCTAGCATTGCCCTTAAACTGTATGACTTGGGTCAGATGTTTTGGATATCCTTCCACAAGCTTCTCACAATAGTTGGTAAGAATTTTGGCCCATTCTTCCTGACAGAAATGGTGTAACTGACCATGTTTGTAGGGCGCCTTGCTCGCACCTGCCTTTTCAGTTTTTCCCATTTTCAATAGGATTGAGATCAGGGCTTTGTGATGGCCACTGCAAAACATTGACTTGGTTATCCTTAAGCCACTTTGTAACCAGTTTGGCAGTATGCTTCAGGTGTTGTCCATTTGGAAGACCCATTTCCGCCCAAGCTTTAACTTCCTGGATGATGTCTTGAGATGTTGCTTCAGTATTGGCACATAATCTTCTTTCCTCATAATGTCACCGATTTTGTGAAGTGCCCCAGTCCATCCTGCAGCAAAACAACCGCACAACAGGATGCTGCCATCCCCATGTTTCACAGTAGGGATGGTGTTCTTTGGCTTTTAAGCTTCTCCCTTTTTCATCCAAATGTAACAATGGTCATTATGGCCAAACAGTTCAATTTTAGTTTCGTCAGACCACAGCACATGTCTCCAGAAATGTAGGTCTTTGTTCCTGTGTGCATTCAAAAACATTAATCTGGCTTTTATATGTTTCTTTTAGAGTAATGACTTCTTCCTGGCAGAGTGGCCTTTCAGCCCATGTTGATATAGTACTCATTTCACTGTGGATAATGACACAATCTTAGCAGCTTCCACCAACATCTTCACAAGGTCTTTTGTTCTTGGGTTGAACAAAGCACGTTCATCTCTGAAACACAGAACCCATCTCCTACCTGAGAGGTATGATGGTTGGACATTCCCATCTTGTTTGTACTTGCATATAATTGTTTGTACACATGAACGAGGCACCTTCAGGTATCTAGAAATTGCACCCAGGGATAAAGTAGACTTGTGCAAGTCCACAATTCTCTTCCTGATATCTTGGCTGATTTCATTACACTTTCCCATGATGTTACACACAGAAGCAGTGTGTTTCTGGTGTGCCATAAAATACATCCACAGGTGTGCCTCTATTTAACTCAGATGTTGCCAGTAAACTTATCAGAAGCTTCCAAAGACATGACATCATCATATGAGTTGTTCCAAATTGTTGAAAATGTGTATGAAAACTTTTAACTTTGCAGAAAGTAATAAAACTACTTTAAAAAATTCTCTCTCATTATTTTGGCTCTTGGCAAATAAAAATAATTTTGGTAACCCCAATTGACCTAAAACGGGTTGGGTTTAGTGTGTATATATATATATATATATATATATATATATATATATATATATATATATATATATATATTTATATTTTATATATATATATATATATATATTATAATATATGAGAGAGTGAGTTGATAACTTGGGTTTGATATAGGACTTTCATTTGTAAGGCCTATTGTATTTTGCTGTGATACAACCTGTTGTACTGTCTATATGCCTAATGCACATTTGTATACCTCCAATATATGACAACTGAGTCTACATTTAAATGTAAACATTAAAGGGAGTGTTCCATCACAAAAGGGGATTTTTGTGAAAATAAACTTTTTTTTAATTTTTGGCAATATTCTTTTTTTATTACAGCAGTCCTATGCAATTAAAAATTACATATAAAATTATAACCTGCATTAAGTCTCATTATAAATAGTAGGTAATGACATAATGATCTCTCTATTGTTCTCTGAACAGGTCTGGCAAATATTAGACTAGATCCAGAGGGCAAAGACAAGAGCAAGACGTGAAAGGATAATGGTTTACTTTTTTTCTGAGGTGGGGAAGGTTTACAATTTTCTTCACACTTTTGTTGATAACACCTCTCAGACCATAGCCTGGAAGAGAATCATCAAGTAATCATCACTGCCGTGCTAACATAGCTCACAGAGAGGGAAGTCAGAGAGACAAACCAGGAAGTCATGTACAGTAGATGGGAGAAGTTCAAGAAATTGTATTAAAAAAAACCAACCACCCAATTTTTACAAATAAAAATTGAATAGCTACATATTGTTTGTCAATATGTGAAAAATAATGATGGTAGTGTCCTTTTAAGACATTAAACAAATGGATCTCTGTCCACGTTGTTCAAGAAAAGATTCCCTTTAATTTCCAGTCATATTTACCTGTTGTGATGCAATCAAAATCTTTAGCAGACAGGCTGTTGATTTTGCGTCCTTTATATTCAGGTGGGCTTTCACAATAAATCTGCTCTACTGTTGCATTCGTTTTATCGAGCCATTCCACCAGCCATTTCAATTTGCAGTCACAATGAAAGGAGTTGCCCCTGAGGTCTCTTAAAATTAGAAAAGGAAACACCATTAATTAAGATGACAGGTAATAGAAAATAAAACACCCTCCAAATAAAATCCTAGGGCTTGTCTCCACGGCACAGATTTTCAGTCGGATTTACAGATGGTTTTCGAATTTGGAAGCCGTCTGTAAACCGATTGTCAACCTTTTACAATGACTTTAATGGAAAATCCGTGCAGCAGTCCCCACTGCGCGGATTTTCTGCCAGGTGGTTTTTTACATAGCCGGCGGGCCGGAAAACATAGAACATGTTCATTCTTCCACCCGGTTTTCAGGCAGAACATGAACATGTGGGTGTGAACGGGGAGGGCCTGAATATGCAAGCTGCAGACAAAAGCCATCCCCCTGCATCCCAAAAAAAGAGCAAATACCGGTCGTATTTGGTATTTACCATGTTAACGCACCCTAAGTATTCCTGATGACACCTACGGACTGACAAAAAGGAATAAACAGTAAGGCTCATTGTTTTAAGCAAAGCAATACTGCTACTAGTATGTGGTCCTGCTGCCTGCTCGGCACTCAGCTAGACAAACATACAGCATGTTTACCCAGATAACCATGGACCTTCCCAAGCTCAGAAAGCCCTGCCATATGTACACAACATAGCCATTTTCCTAATTACAGCGTATCCCAGAGTTTTTAAAAAATAAAAGGGTCCCTAAATGAGAATTGTATGACGATCGGTTGAATGTGTCTTCTATTCAGGCACAAAACTTGATTTTTAATTATGGTAAGGATCTTACCAGGGCCTATGTGCAAGAGCAGAAAATGGACCATTTGTTTTCCTAGTGCTTTTTAATCACAACAGAAGACCACCTTATTTGTGGCCTTTCAGAAGACCCCTAGTATGGACTGGTATGCCAGTCCATCAGTAGTAAGTAGACATGGAGAACATGTAGTCTAGTATTGACAGGGGTGCTGTCAGAGCAGTATTGGCTGTACTACTGTCAGGTACCCTGATGCAATATAGGGGGGTGATAGGCAGGGGGCTCTGAAATTACTGATGGCAGTCCTGAGTATTCAGCAGTAAGTACTCTTATATTTTTAAGGTAGGTATGGGATTAGAGGTGCCACACACTTAATGGATCACATATGCTCAGTGAAAAAGACGTCAGGCTGGATACCAATGTGTAGAGAATTCCACAGCACAACTCAGGCTTGAATGTTGCATAAAGTGAACTTTCAAGCCCAAGATGTGCTGTGGATTTCTCTACATATTTTTAAGGTAGCAGTAGGTGCTACCTTAAAATCATTGCAGTGTAGCATTTTCTTCCTAAATGGTTTTTGCTGTGAGTATAATTGAAATAGCTGTTTACAACTAGAGATGGAAGCAGAACACTCATTTCCCTTCAATGGTAATATTTATCCTATAACAGTTTTTCCTCATGTGAATTACTCTGCCAGGAACTCTCCACGTGTAATTAATAAGGGACTGCCATAAACGAGTTTAAGCAAAACTGTTTGTAGACCGTATAAAAGTGTAACCTGATATTTCAAATGCTGTTGGGATTACTGGTAATGTCAAAAGTGCATAGGATTTTCCAGCAGAGAACAATGGAGGAAATATGCTTATCCTAATGAAAAGTGTGCAGGAATAAGATGTGCCCAATATATTAGGGCTGAACTCATTTCAGTACCTGTGTACCTAAAAGAGAAATCTAAGCCATCTAGGACCTGGAGTAGATTTACGGTATGACTTATGCATAAATTATAGTAAATAGTGTCAGGCTTGTGATGCCTAGCCCCTTTTTGCCAAGCTTTTTTTAAATGAATGCTTGGCATAAAACAGGTTGAAAGTCAAATTTTTTGAGCAAATGAGGCTTGTGCAAAAATTATTTACACCTGAATACTAGTGTAAATCACTTCCTAAATTGTCCCTAATGTATCCAGATTGCAACCATATTAGAGACAGTATGGGACCTAATTTAAAATGAGGCTGATTTATTAATAGTGACTGCATAAACCTAGAGGAGACAAGCAGAAGATACGGTAAGGGCGCATCCCCACGGCATAGGACAAATGCCGGCCGGTTTGCCGTGCTTGCTCAATGTTTTGCCGCCGGACCGCCGGCGGCAAAACCGTCGGGCGGAAAGCCCGAGCAGTGGAGACTGCTGCACGGGTTTTCCATAGAGCACAATTGTGCTCATTTTCGGCCAGTTTTTCAGGCGGTCTGAAAAACCGCAAACCGGCTGAAAAACCGGCTGAAAACCCTTGCCGTGGGGACATGCCCTAAATGTATCACAATGATGCACAATGCATTTGATTTATTATCAAATAATACAGAAACAGCGTAAACCTAGATAAGACAGACAGACAGAAGATGAAAGATGAGAAGTGAAATAGATGTAAGTGTATGTTTATAGATATGGTAGATACTTTCATTCTAGCTCATGCCACTTCTAGGTGAATTATTTCAGAATAGTACAAAACTTGGGGCACACTCCATTAAGACATTTGGCAAATTTAAGAATTCCACTCAGCACTTTGTTTTCTAGACACTTAAATTTTCTATTGAGCCACACACCAAATCAGACACACAGCAGATATGCCAGTTTTTTGGTGCAATTTTACATGATTCTTTAGTAAATTTGTAGACGGGCTGTCTACATTTAGAGATTAGGAAATCTTTGAAAATTCACATGGATCTGTTACATACATAAGTTCATAAGAGACCTTAAGGCTGGAATTTGGATCTATATTTTTGCCTCCATGATCTTCATCTGGTTTAGAAACAAATTTTAAATATACTAATAGGGAAGGCTAAGTTAACAAAATGGGTCTCCTCTATTAGCCTGAGCAGACAGCAGCTACAAAGGGGCATTTCTGGAGAATAGTGGAATAGTGAAAAGATGCAGTGGCGCACATCAGTCACAACTTGTCCTAGGTACTCAATGCTCTCTTTGAACATATTGGATTTTCTTTGCTTCAACTGTTGAAACATGGCAAAAAAGATGAATGTTGTCTACGTGGATAAGCAAGAGCTTGAAATTTGACTCCTCTAAATAAAGCTCCATTAATCTGTGGAAGGTGCCAGGGGTGTTTGTTCATACAACTTTTATAGGAATGCAAACAACCCCAATGATGTAATGAATGCCAGCCCATCTCTGTTACCCATCTACCAATATCCACTAGTCAGGTTGGGAAAGAAAAAGCACTTTGCTTGAATTAGAGCGGCCATGGGGTTTTCTGTTGGGGGCTCTGGGTAGGCATGGCATACAGTACAGGCATTCATACAGCTATAGTCTATACAGACTTCCATTTTTTTTTTAGCCAAAACAATAGGGGATGTCTATTGACGTTTGACCTCTAGGAAGGGTCTTCACCTCCTGGTATAGAAATGGGAGAATGTAGCAGTAGCACACTCAGAATGGCCTTGCATAACCAATGAGTATCTCATGTTTTATGGTTTGCCTGAGCCCAAAGTCACTCTCTGTCCCGCAGAAGGCATTTGGCAATAGCCATTAACTTAGTGTCAGGCCTGAGCCCTCCAGTTAAACCTCCTTCTGTTTACTGACATTAACATGACTAATTCCTCTCCAACTGGCTTCATATGACATTGTGTGTCTTGCACCACAAGGTTCTTGGATACTGGAAATACCTCTGCCATCAATTCTCTGAGTATGAGTAGTCATCTAATGAAATTCACAGCCCTCAAAAGTACTTGGCTTGCTTTCATAGTGAAGAGTTTCCATATGCAGCAAGCCCATCCTGTTTTAGCTGTTGTTCTAGTAAAATAGTTTTTAGTAGGCGAGTAGTGGCGGTGGCACTAACATTTTATGTTTCACAGGTAGTGTATCTGAGGACGGCACCTTCACATACCATCCTGCAGCACTTGACAGATTCTGCACTGCTTTAGCACCCTTTCCAGGGCCAATTGTGTTGGCCGTGCCTTCAGGAGATACTGGCAGCAACTCAATGACCATCATCCCAGTCATCTAAGTCACTAAGAATGTTTGAGTTCATGACATTCTCCACCACTGCCACCCCTTTTTCTTGAGTTCCTAGCCCCAGAGCAATACATCCACCAGGAGCACTTTGACTGAGGTAATTGTTATGCTATTGCCTAACATCAAGTTCAACAAAAATACAAAAATAAATGTTTTCAAACATGTCTTTGGACATACCCATAATCTGGGAGCCAGAATTCATTAGGCATTTAAAGTTAGGTCTGGTTGTGACAACAGAACACTCCCCAACCGAGTGTCCTGCTATAAATAAGGGCTGATTGTTATCGCATCTCCTGCAGTTTACATCTCAACTGCAGGTAAATTGTGTTTAGAATCCTTCTTGTTTAAATTCTTTCTTCTCTTTTGCAACTAACTCTTTCATTATCAGGTGTAAACTCAGGTAATCTGTAATGTGCAGACATTGATTTATGCATCTTCTGTGCTTCAACTCTCTAATGAAGGCAGGTCCCAAAGAAGTGCAATTAGCTTTTCTTAGTGTACAGCTCCCAGACTTCTGCTTCTAGAAGGTCACCCTCTACCAACACAGAATACCAGTTACAAGTGGTGGGTATCTAGAGTCCAGTAATTTGCCTCTGCCATGGTTTTAATGCAGGCTTTCTATAACAGCTTACAGAAGTATGCCCTGTAATAGTCTTAATGGTAACTGAAAAACAACTCGACAGCAAGCTTAGTAAGAATTTCTCAAATGATCTGCAGCAGTTTACAGCTGGCTCTTTTACAATCTCATCAGCCGATCCGCAGCAGCACACAGCAGGCTCTATGATAATCTATGTAGATTGTAGACTCTTAGGTCATTATGACTCTGGCACCACTTTACAGCACAGTGAAGCTGCTGTCCTTCCACTAGCCTCTTTTCCCTTTTCTTGAACTCTCAGCTCTAGGCTCCTTTCTCTACACTGCGCTTTGCTTCCCTATCTGTGTTTCAGCCAAATTCTCCAACCTTCTCAGTCAGCTCATGATGTCCTTCCATTTCTCTGTTTCAGTTCCTTTCCAATTCTGAGCTAATGAGATAATGGGCGACATGTATGAAAGAGTTTTTCACCCTTTTTCTGGTGTACAATGCACCTAAGTGAGCAGTCTACGATGTCTAATGCACCTAATGAATGTGTTAGGTGCATTGTTCTTAAGATTCAACACTTTCTAATGCGCCTAACATGAAGGGGTGTTATATGGAGGCATGTCACACCACACTCGTAATATTAGACACATATATGAATGTGGTTCAGCAAAACTAGGCGCATTACTGCTCCGACAGGCAGGCCTATTTCAATGTGGTCTGCCTGAGACTGAGGAGTCGAAGTGGAGCTAGATTTGCTGTAAGGGGCAAAAATGTCCAATATTTTTCAACTTACAGCAGTACCTTAATAAAAAGTAATTTATTATAATTGTCAAACTGTATACAATTTTATTATTTAAATTTAATGAAAAATATGATCATTTAAATAAAAATATGTAATATCCCCAAAATATAAAAATATCTCCTATAAAATGTTTTTAAAATTAATAGAATCTAAAACAAATTTTACATTAAAACATTGATTATGTTGTTCAGATTTTTATATTTAAAATTTTTACTACATTAAATATGACATTTATTTTTGCTGCTCTCACCCTTTAACCTACGTACAGCAAAAGCCAGCACAGCACAGGTCTTGCTGGGATCTGTGGTCCTCCAAGAAGGATCAGTACCATAGTTTCAATTCACTGACATGCTATTCTAATGACTTCTCTTATTTTCAGCCTTAATACATGTTAGGTGCATTACTTATGTGCCTAAGTTTCGTAATACGCCTAACACACAGGTGAGGCGCGGCGAACTTTACACACCATTTATGAACGTACAAAAACCACTCTTATACATCAGCCACATTATACACTGAAAATGAGAATCGACTATTCACTTCGAAGTGCCTTCATTCATACATGTCGCCCAATGACTTGTAGGAAAAACTTAAATGTAAAATCCAGCATCCGGGTGAGTATCAATGCTAAAGAAATCATATTTATTAGAAACAATTGAAAAGTTTCCATAGGTGCAAACTCCCTTCTATGACGCATTTCGAGCTACATGTAGCTCTAACGCATAGCAAGTAAGAGCCATATGTAGCTCGAAATGCTTCAGCAAGAATGGATGGTGCATCTATGGAAACTTTTTAACTGTTTCTAATAAACATGATTTTTTATTATTGATACTCACCTGGACCCTGGATTTTACATCGTTATTCTTACAAGTTATTTCAGTTTTGTGGAATTATGAGAACAACTAGATATAGTCAGAGACTAAACAAATACAAGATACAACAACAAAAAGAAGCAGTATCTCTAGGGTTCTGAAAAAGAGTAGAAAAACTTTATTCCTCCATAAGTGTAATGTTTCGACCATGCTTGATAAAGACCTATCCGCAGGTCAAAACTTTGCACTGACTGAGGAATAAAGTTTTCCTTGCCCCTTGGGTTCAGGGGTTTGAAGCTTTGGATCATTCCATTGACATTTTGGTGGATTAGTGCTATCAGCATCTACCTTGAAGACTAGACAACTAAGTCACTGACCATTGCCTAGAGTACCTGTCACTTTCTAGCCATCCATCACTGAAATTTACTGTATGAACAGATGCTAATACTGACTGAAGTACTCCACATAGAAAAATTTTCTGGGACCCATAAAATGCCTCATTTAGTTATCTCTTGGTATGTCGCTGAAACCAGTTCCAAGAATGCAATAGACAATAAGCTCGCTAATGCTCAGTAATTGATTTCATTGGTGCCTTACTGCTTAACACAATACAAATCAATGGCACTTCCAAGGTTTAACTATGTTGGGTATTCTGAGTTGTGGAAACTCACTACCGATTATATTTAGGAAATACAACCTTGCAGGCTCTTCATATTGGAAACTGGTGAGGTCCTTGTGCTTCTACATTGTAACAATAATACATAAGAGGATATGTAAAATGATGTCTTCCAATATCATTTCAACCTCCGTAATCTTTACTGTTTGAAATTGTTGTCAAACATTTTAAATAGAGCAAAACATTACCAATTTCCAAGATAGGCAGTTTTAGGCAAGGGCCCACAACTGTGGTCTGATTTGTACATAAGGATAGAAGGTGGTCTTGTGAGCCATTTCAACTGTTAGGCTATGTCTACATGGCATCAGACAAAAAACGTCCAAAAGTCAACCGGTTTTTGTCCAATGCACAACTGCAGTTTTTGCGCCAAACATGACAAAAACAGTTGTGCTAAGATGGTTCTGGGTTTTTTTACGTTTGCCCATACACGTGATTATATGTGAAACAGACGGCAAAACTCGAAACCCCGGCGTATTATACAACATGTTGCATAATGCGCTGTCACCAGAAAACGAGCAACGAAAAAACAACCTGTGTAGACTACAGGTTGTTTTTTTCTATTAAAGTCTATGGGCTGGCTGAATGAACATATTTTCAGCGGTTTTAGGATTCTAAAACTGCTGAAAATACGATCTTTTTCTATGCAATTGGACATAGCCTAAGACCTCAAGTAATGCATGATTGTCTAACTCAATAGAGATCAACCTGATATATTGTTTGGAACACAAATGGAGCCCTTTACTTCATCAAAGAGATATAAGAGTACGTATATACGACATATGTTAAAATACTCGTTGGATTCTGAATCCTAAACCCGCGTTGTCCGCCGAGTATTTTGACGTGGTTTTCAATATGGATTTTAGGTTGTTTTTACAGTCAGACTAGGAGTTCCATTTATCTCTATCTCTTTGAATGCGGATCCGACATAAAAATGTTTGGTAAATGTTTTTTTTTACTTAAAATATGGAGGAAGAATGAACATGTTCCAAGTTTTGAAATCTGACCTAAAGAAAATCTGAGTCATGTTTACTGCAACTCAGATTTTCAATTGAGGTCTATGGGGATGGTTCTATAGTTGTTTTTTTTAAACTTTGAAAATCCGAATCCACGTCAAAAATTGATTGGAAATGTTTGCCATTTAGACAGACCCTAAGTCACATTCATGGTCTGGGGCAATGAGTAAACACACATTCATATGAATTGTTTTTGCACAACTATGCTGGTGAATGGGAATTTCCCTACATATTCTAATTAGTTAAAGATAGGTTAAAAAAATATATATTTTCCAAAACAAATCTTTTAGGAACTATTTTTTGGGAGAAAATACATATAAAGAAAATGCAAACTAGAAGCATGCGGAAATCCAATATAGAGACACATATACATAGTTGAGTCACCTTATTATGACTACTTTCTACTTTCAACATCTGCAGCGCATAGCTCATGAAGGAAGTCACGTGTGGTGAGTTGGCTTGGTGGGTATATAAGATATGCAATAGGCTGTCTGCACACATATCCCTTTTTTTTTGTTATGGGCAAGAGGGGGATTCATCAGATTTGCAAAAATGAGATGATTATTGGCTTTCAGGCCAAGGCTGGCAGTATTTCTGAAACTGTGCAGTTTGTGAACTGTCCGCGTGCTGCTGTTGTGAAAGTGTTTTGTGAGTTAACAAACAGCACCATTCTAAATAAGTGACATGGAAACTGCAGAGCCCCTTGTGCCATTGATGTGTGAGGTAAACGTCAGCTACAAAGGCGCATGATGACGGAATGACACACTACAGTGGAGCAGCGCACCATCAAAATGAACCAAGGGGGCTAACAGGCATGTGCCTTAAACAACCGCTCAGTGTATGAGGCTCCAAAGCAGACAGATGGTCACTGCACCTCTGCTAATGAAGTTGCATCAGCAGAAAAGGCTTCAGGACAGCAGTATCTGAATTAGACCTTCACTAATTGGCAAAGGGTTGCCTTTTCCCCTGAGTCATGTTTTCTGCTTCATTGAACGGATGGATGTGTCAGATATGAAGCATCAGAGAGCGGAAACCCTTTAACCATTGGTGGAAGAACACAAACTGGTGGTGGCAGTGTTATGGTCTGGGGAATGTTTTGGGGCCATTCTCTGGACCCACTCATCCATGATAAAGGCACTCTCAACCAATTTGGGTATGAATCCGTCCTTGCAGATCATGTACACGAATACATGCTGATTGTCTTCTGTGGGGAGGATGGGATTTTCCAACAAGACAATGCGTGATGGCTAGAAATGTCTGACATTAATTGGAAGAGCATGACCAAGACTTACAAGTACTACCTTAGCTCCCTTATTCTCCAGACTTGAACCCAGTTGAGTATCGGTGTAACTACCTTTAGCTATCGTTGTGCTTGCTCTATGTATCCTTCCCCACACACCCTTCAACAGCTATGGGATGCAGTCAGCATGGCTCCAGATACCTGTGACAACCTACCATGACCTTATTGAGTAACTCCCAGCATATCTAGCTGCTGTCTGTGCTGCACTTGGCAGTTACTCATGATACTAGCTGGTGGTCATAATAATGTGACTGGACTGTGTACATAAACATGTACCTGAAGCAACTTTTGGTCATGGGAAATGTGCATAATCATGATTCTGAGGAAGGAAGCTGCTTATTTGCCTTCCTCTGGGGGCCCCCACATTAGATACATGAGAACTTATAGTCCCTGACTACTACTGGCCCTATCCTAACTGCTCTGCCTGTCTCTGCTCTAGTAATGGCCAATTGCATTATATTAATTTCAGCAAAAATACAATATTGCCTTCAAATGTACATGCGTTCATAAACATACATGCATGCATTGACAGACATACAGACATAAATGCATACCATCCGTACAGACGATAGATAGATAGATAGATAGAAAGAGAGATAGATAGATAGATAGATAGATAGATACAAAGAGGGATAGATAGATAGACACATAGATAGATAGATAGAACATATATATCATATACAGTACAGAGAACTAAACATGAATATAAATTTATGCTGGAATCATACACAGTTGATACACTTTTTTAATCTGCAATCACACAATTTCATTTTCTCTGGTCTTACACATTTGTTAGTGAGTCCAGCCCCTTGAAGACATCTTTTGGAAGAGACTGCAGGTTATTATTGGCCAGGCTCCTGTAATACAAACAGAATGACAGACTTATGTAAAGGTTCAGAAATGCAGTTAACTTTAGTGCTAATGTGAGAAATCTGATCTGACTACAAGTGTAATATAACACACGTCATATTAAATATGCATCATCTTAATAAGGTACATACTGGGAAAACCAGAGTATAATGTAAGTTTACACTATAATTCGGAAGACAGGTTTATATTTATAAGATTATTCTGTCTGCGGTTTTCAACTTTTCTTTTTAGAATAAATCAACCAGTGCATGGGAGCTTCCAGGACACACTGACCATAAGAGAGTATTTCCTCAGAATCAAAACTATATATAGATGTTACATGTGTTGACATATCCACATACCAGTTTGTACCATCCAGAATGGCTGGAACTGAATATGGTAATGCTTCTTGCACAGAGTATCTCTAATCACCAGTTTTGTCGTTGAATACTTATTCCAATCATTAGCATTTATGGCATATCCATTATATCCAAAAGTAACCTCTATGAATCCACAGATGAGGAGCATGATTTTCTGCCCTTACATATATGTATATGTGAATATATTTCACAAAAGTTATTACACCTCTCACATTTTCGTAAATATTATATCTTTTTATAGGACAGTATAGTATAAATTTCATGTGCCCTCAAAATAACTCAACACACAGACATTAATGTCTAAACATCTGGCAAAGTGAGTTCACACCAAAGTGAAAATGGACAAATTGTGCCCAAAGTGTCAATATTTTGTGTGGCCATCATTATTTTCCAGCAATGCTTTAACTCTTTAGGGCAGGGAGTTCACTAGAGCTTCACAGGTTGCAGACACTGGAAAACTCTTCCCCTCCTCCATGACAACATCACAGAACTGATGGATGTTAGAAACCTTGCGCTTCTCCACTTTCCATTTGAGGAAGCATCACAGATGCTCAATAGGGTTTAGGTCTAGAGACATGCTTGGCCAGTCCAGCACCTTTCTTTAGCAAGGCAGTGGTCTTCTTGGAGGTGTGTTTGGGGTCTTTCTGAATACTGCCCTGTGGCCCAGTTTTTGAAGGGAGAGAATCATGCTCTGCTTTAATATATCACAGTACATGTTGGCATTTATGGTTTCATTAATGAACCATAGCTCCCCACAGCCATCAGCACTCATGAAGTCTCAATCTATGACATTCCCACCACCATGCTTGACTGTAGGCAAGAAACACTTGTCTTTGTACTCCTTACCTGGTTTCCACCACACACACTTGACACCATCTAAACCAAATAAGTTTATCTTGGTCTCATCAGAACACAGAACATGTTTCCAGTAATCCATGTCCTTAGTCTGATTATCTTCAGTAAATTGTTTGCTGGCTTTCTTGTGCATCATCTTTAGAAGAGGCTTTCTTATAGGACGACAGGCATGCAGACCAATTTGATGCAGTGTTTGGCATATGGTCTGAGCACTGATAGGCTGGCCCCTCACCCCTGTAACCTATGTACCAATTCTTGAAGCACTCATACATCTATTTTGACAAGACAATCTCTGGATGGGACGCTGAGCTCTTGCACTAATTTTCTTTGGTTGACCATTATGAAGTCTGTTCTGAGTGGAACCTGGCTTGTTCAACAGCTGGATGGTCCTGGCCACTGTACTGCAGCGCAGTTTCAAGGTGTTGGTAATCTTGTTATAGCCTAAGTCATCCTTATGAAGAGCAACAATTCTTTTTATCAGATCCTCAAGCACTTCTTTGCCATGAAGTGCCATGTTGAACTTTGCGTAGCCAGTATGAGAGAGTGCAAGAGCAATAGCACCAAATTTAACATACCTGCTCCCCATTCACACTTGAGATGTAACACTAACAAGTCACATGACACTGTGGAGGGTAAATGGCAAATTGGGAACAATTTGTCCATGTTCACTTAGGGGTGTACTCACTTTTGTTGCCAGTGGTTAAGACATTGATGGCTGTGTGTTATTTTAGTTATTTTAGGACAAATCAAATGTACACCGTTATACAAGCTGTACACTAACTACTTTACATTGTATCAAAGTGTTATATTGTCAGTGTTGTCCCATGGAAAGATATAATATAATATTTACAAAAATGTGAGGGGTGCACTTACTTTTGTGAGATATTGTATATGGTACATATGTTAACTGTGTTTTGTAACAGGAACTACTAGAAATAAGACCATGATCAGGTCAGTATTGGCAGTTCTAATGTCAGGGGTCCTGATAACATTTTTAAGAAAAAGGGTCCACTGAAATGTTGCCGCAACTGTAATATGCAGGAGGCCCCAATGCTTTGATTACATGGGGGCCTGAAATTACAGATAACAAACCTGTTCATGATACCTGGAGACCCTGCCATGTTGGATTTTTGTGGCTGGTAAATGAGATGAGTCTTTTGGGCTGCCAGCCACAGGAGGAGGTACAGGTACTGACATAGACCTAGCTCTCAGGTAAGAATGCACATGGTTATGCCAGTGCTATGCACTTGTATCATGTTGTGTGGGAGAGTCTTGAGAAGTTAAAAGGTTGAGGTTTGGCACCAATTGGGGACTGTGTGGATGGCCCACAATGGGAGATACAGGGAAATGTATTGAAAAATATTAGGCCTGAGGCCAGCTGTCCTTCTATAGAAGAGGCAGGCAGAACTGGAGGTTGTAAAAGCAGGTTGTTGTAAAAGGAGATTGTAAAAGCACTGGTAAAAGTGTGTCATGAGCCTATGTAAGGCTGCACAAGAAGGTCTTTAGCTCAATCGAGGCTTGGTTTTCATGGAGCCAATGGGGAGCCAGTAAACTGTCTACTGCTAATCTGGTGTTAGAAACATCAAGCCATGAAGGTGGACGGCTTGTAGTGTTCTGTGTGAGCTACTGCTGTACAGTCAACCTGAGAGTTGTTAGCTCTGGAGAGTCTAGTGTGGCTGTGATCTGAACAGTCCTGAGAGCAATGGGCTTGGCCCAATAGATAATCAAAGGTGAAGAACAGGTTTACCGTCCAGACAAGGTTCTCAATAAGCCTTGAGGCAGGCTTTTTAGAGGACTAGTGGTGCCAGTAATAGCCTGCTGAATGGCACCTTAGGGTGAAGAAACACAAGCCAGGGAAAGTCTTCTTAAAAGAGATGAAGGACCTGAAACTGATTCTATAATGACAAATCCTGTTATATTTTTGTTTACTTTGTATTCCCTGACAGGTTCAAGCCATACTGCCACATTTACCATATATCCACAGCAAAGCTAGTAAATGTATGATCACTGGGGGACCGGCCACTAGAACCTTCACTGATCCAGAAACATGCTCCATTCCGATGGAGGATTTAGGATTCTAATTCTCATGATTTATATGGTCCCAGTCGTTGGTCCACTTCCAGTCATAAGTTTATCACTTTCCTGTAGATAGGTGATCAATATAACTGGGACAAATCCTTTAATAATTTGTACTTTATCTGATTATTGTAAACATAAAGATTGATGTTCCCTGAATGTGAAAAAGTGTTGAGATGTGATCTGATTAATATACATTGGTAAATGATATTCTTCTTTTAAAGGAGAATCATTCAAAATAGTAAATTCCATGTTACGCCTTGGTCTAAACAGGTAATAGTTGAGTACATGTAACAGGCTGTGCAGCCAAGTAAAACTGTAGTTCTTTTGCTTATATTACACAGTTGTTTAAAGTCATTTGAAAACACCACCAGTTTGCAGTAAAACAACATGTCTGCAAGGTTTTCAGCCACTTTACGGCCTCACTTCAGCTTTGTGTGTCTGCACTGTGACTGATGGTAAATCTTAGTTTTACAAATACACAGTGAATTACAGGAATATATGTGACTATAGCCATAGCAGCCACTATGGAGCCCAGAGGTGGAAGGTGGACACTTAGGTGTCAGAACATTATACCTTTTTAGGCTAAGTTCACACGGCATAATTATGGGGCGTAAGTACGCCCCGCAATTACGCCGGGACTTCGGGGGCTCGCTCAAAAAATATGCTGAAAATGTGCTTATACTCGACTCACTGTCAGGCCAAGTTCACACGGCATAATTGTGGGGCGTAATTACGCCGTGTGTTCGGGAACACGCTCCGATCGTGCGAGTTCCCGTGGGGCGGGGGTATCGGCAGCCCGCTGGCCCCATAGACATGCATTACTCACGGCATGTAAACGACGTGAATAATTGACATGTCACTTATCGCCCCGTTCGTCGTCCTTAAAAGGAATAACAAGTTTGTGGCTTTCTGCTTCTCTTTCCTATTATTAGGTGTTGGGGGCCCAATCTCATTTTGCTATGGTGTCCTACATGTGACCTAGGACCAGATACATCCCATAGCCATCTTATAACAGTAAATTACATATATTATGCTCAAATGTAATCTGTTGGCACAGATCAAAAGCATGATGACAGACTGTGAGAAGGACTAAGCACTCTCAATCTGTTCCCTATTAAGTAATGATTGTTGGATGGTACATGTTGATGCAGGTTTTCCCTTATTTTATGCACAGTGCAGTATGTAATAATTTATTTTCCATGTAAGTAATACATCATGCATGTGGCTCATATAAGCAGCCAAGAAGGAACATTGGGTATTTAAGCAATGGAATGTTTAATCTGTGTACCAAAGTCAAGAGAGTTAAGAAGCAAAGCTCCCACCACAAACAGTAAGTAAACTCTAACAGTACACAACCCTCCTGCTCTTGTTGTTACCACATGGTTAAAATATGGACATTGCCAGCCAGACCTACTATTAATACAGCGTAAGTTAATGACTGTAATGTTACACCAGGTCTCAGACCGCAAATAAATATTCTTTAGAGAATGGCACAGTTCCTAGACAGGAATCTGGGCATGGTTTAGAAACTCTGTCACTAATAGATCAACTTTATTGATGCCAAGTGAAATCAAAAATTATTTCAGCCAACAGAGGGCGCTACCTCATACAGTATACATCCGCCAATACGTGCCATTGAGACATTATCAATGTGTCCTTCCTTAACTTTCCAGATAGGTCTAGATAACTTGTAGGCAGGGCCGCCGTACACGGAGTACAACCCGTACACCTGTACGGGGCCCGGAGAAATAAGGGGGCCCGCTTCAAGCAGGCCCCCTTATTTCATACTACATAAGAGAGCACGGCGCAGCCGAGCGCCGCTCTCTCTGTAGGGCCCGGCAGCAGCCGACGTGACGAGTTGCGGTGCTGCAGGGAGGGGGCCCGCCCTCCCAGCCACAGCAGTGCTCTGCCTCTTACACTTTAAAATGTACTTACAACATGCCTGCGCCGCGCCGCTATAGCCGGAGCTGGGCCCTCCTCCTCTGGCTGTGAAACAACATGAATCCGTGAGGCTCCGCCCCTTGGGGCGGGGCCTCACAAATTCAAGTTGTTCCGCATCCCGCCGCTGGGCAGTCACAGCGGTGGCGCGGACAGAGGAGGCATGTTGTAAGTACATTTTAACGTTTAAGAGGCGGAGCACTGCTGTGGCTGGGAGCGCGGGCCCACTCCCTGCAGCACCATAACATGGCTACAGACCACCCTCAGCGCTCCTGCAGCAGCGGGGACCCCTCCCAACCACCAACAGCAGCAGCAGTGTGGGCCCCCCCTCTCCCAACCAACAGCAGCAGCAGTGGGGGCCCCCTCTCCCACCAACAGCAGCAGCGGGGCCCCCCCCCTCACCACCCAACAGCAGCAGCGTGGGCCCCTCCCACCCACCCACAGCACCCGCAGCCGGGGCCCCCCCGCGCCCACCCACCAACAGCAGCAGGGGCCCCCCTCTCCCACCCACCAACAGCAGCAGCAAAGGTGGCCCCCCTCTCCCACCCACCAACAGCAGCGGGGGCCCCCCTCTCCCACCCAGCAGCAGCAGTGGGGGCCCCCCTCTCCCAGCAGCAGCAGCGGGGGCCCCCCCTCTCCCACCAACAGCAGCAGCAGTGGGGGCCCCCCTCTCCCACCAACAGCAGCAGCAGCGGGGGCCCCCCTCCCACCAACAGCAGCAGCAGCAGCGGGGGCACCCCCTCTCCCACCCAGCAACAGCAGCGGGGGCCCCCCCACGCCCACCCCCCAACAGCAGCGGGGGCCCCTTCCACCCACCAACAGCAGCAGCAGTGGGGACCCCCCTCTCCCACCCAACAGCAGCAGCAGCATGGGCCTCCCCTCTTCCACCCCCCACCACCAGCAGGGGCCCCCCCCCCTCTCTCACCCACCAACAGCAGCAGGGGCCCCCCTCTCCCATCCTCCAACCGCCGCCGCAGTGGGGGCCCCCCTATCCCACCCAACAGCAGCGGGGGCCCCCCACCCACCAACAGCAGCGGGGGCACCCCCTCTCCCACCCAACAACAGCAGCGGGGGCCCCCCCTCTCCCACCCCCCAACAGCAGCAGCAGCGGGGGCCCCCCCCTCTCCCACCCACCAACAGCAGCGGGGGCCCCTCCCACCCACCAACAGCAGCAGGGGCCCCCTCTCCCAGCAGCAGCGGGGGCCCCCCCACACCCACCCAAACGGAGCAGCAGCGGGGGCCCCCCACACCCACCCAACAGGAGCGGGGGCCCCCCTCCCAGCAGCAGCAGTGGGGGCCCCCCTCCCACCAACAACAACAGCAGTGGGGGCCCCCTCTCCCACCAACAGCAGCAGTGGGGGCCCCCCTCCCACCAACAGGGTGCCTCACCACTAGGGATCATTTATACAGCCTAATGCATTGTGTATACAATGCATTAGGGTGTACAAAAATGGCCGTGTGTGGTTGAGAGAGGGCCCCCCTCTCCCACCCCAGCAGCAGCAGCGGGGGCCCCCCTCTCCCACCCAGCAGCAGCAGCGGGGCCCCCCTCTCCCACCCAGCACCAGTAGCAGCGGGGGCCCCCCTCCCACCCACCAACAGCAGCAGCGGGGGGCCCCGCCTCTCCCAACCAGCAGCAGCCCTACAGTGTGTCCTCTTCTCTCACCCAGCCATAACTGTGGGGGGCCCCCTCCAACTCCCTGGCCCTATGGGGGGAAGGAGGGGGCCCTCTCTCACCCACCGGGTCCCCACTGCTGCTGCTGTTGGGTGGGAGAGGTGGGGCCCCTGCTGCTGCTGTTGGTGGGAGAGGGGGGGCCCTCTCTCACCCACACACGGCCATTTTTGTACACCCTTAATACATTGTATACACAATGCATTAGGCTGTATAAATGATTGAGCTCCCTCGTGGTGAGGTACCCTAGGGGGACTTAAAATTAAATTAAAAGAAAAAAAAAAAAATTTTAAAGTGTAAAATAAATAAGTATTAAGGTATGTTCACACGGCATCTTGTCTCTGTATGAACATATGCATTTTAGATCCGTCTCTGGAACCGAGAGTACGGACCAGAGATGGATCTAACAATTAGCAGTGACTATCACTGCCGGCAATGAGGAACACGCAGCAGCGTTCACATGAGAGATCACCGCTGCGTGTTTTCCCTGCGCCTGGCGGCTCCGTCGGTCGGATGTGCTCCAAGAAATGCAGGTCAATTTTTTAAAAGATGGAGCTGGCAGGCGCGAGGCAGACACGCAGCGGCGATCCTCTGTGAATGCGCTGCGTGTTCCTCGTTGCAGCAGTGATAAAGCCCATGCTAATTGTTAGATG